>CAMPDV010000425.1:0-282945 GCA_946699065.1 Loxodes magnus
GTTTTTATTACATTCAATTTAATCGAATTTGATTACTGTTATTCAAAATAAATCTTAAGTTTATGTACTTTTTTTATATTGTAAAAGGATATTTTTATTTAAATTTAATTCAGATTTGAAAGCTTATCTTAAGAGATAGGAGTGTCTTAGATAATATCTTAATTTTTCAAAGATTTTTTGGATGATCTTTTTGTATCTTCTGCGGTAATATTTTAGGCGTTTAAACTAGTTTTCTACCTATGGGTTTATTTTTCTTTCAATAGATGCTACAATTGATGTCCACGATGAAGAGAATTTCGAATTGATTTCAGTGGAACGTGTAAGAATTTATTTTATAGTTTTTGACTACAGATATTTAGTAATTTTCTAAATAAATCCATTATTATGTTTACTTATTTGATTTGTATCAACTCCTTTTCTTTTATTTGGAGGTTTCTATGCACCTGCCTGTGTTTGATCTATCAGTTTGCAGCTTCTTAATAATCAATTAAAGAAGAGTCGCTAGTTAAAACTAGTGAATTTTAAGTATTTTCCATTTTTTTAATTTAACCTGGTGCTTATAATGAATAATCATTAAACCACAATTATACAGTTTCTTTTGTATACATGTATTAACGTTACTATCATTCATTATTTCAAGGACATTTAGCAGGAGAAATTCTTATAATCTATATGTATTATCAAATTATTTTCAGGATTGTCTACAAAACCTTATAAAAGGGTGTTGAAATCTCCCGTCAGTATATGTTGATTCTCATCAAACTTATTTAGCAATATGTCAAGAAGTTCATAAGCTTAATCTTTGATATCTTAATTTAAAAAGTATTGCTAAAAATTTTTATATCTATCAAAACTCTAACCCTTTTTTTTAATTTATCCATCCCGAAAATCTTCTGTAGTGTAAGACTCAGAGCTAAAAAATAAAAAATAATTGCTCACAATTTCATTCTTTACTTTCTTTTCTCTCCTTTTTAATTGAGATCCTGTTCAATTAAGTAAATTCTTATAAAATTAAAAAATTTTATCACTAGTTTTTTCATTTACTCGAAAAGAAATTCAAATTTAAAAAATTTTACATCCAAGTAAAAAAAATGCATTTTTATCAAAAACATAAACAATAACTTTTGTTTTTATCATTTCAAAAAAATTAAACTTATCAAATTTTTTTCTTGAAATAAAAAGCAACAAAAATTTGCTAAAATTTTTCAAATCAAATATTTTTCCTTAAAACAAAAATAAGTGTTTTCATTTTTACAAAATACCATTTTAAAAAGAGATTTACAAATTCTAATTAAACTAAAAAAATTTTTAAATTCTTATTTTTTTCAAAAATCTTTTATATTTGGAATTTTTTTTGAAATTTTATTCCCTTTTTAGTTTTTTTATTCCGAAATAATTAAATTTATTCCGTCCCAGAAATCTTTGGTAGTGCAAAACGCTGAGCAAAAAACAAATTTTTTTTTTTATGAAATTTAAACTCTGAACCTGAAAGATAAATAAAACTTATTATCAGAAAAATTAATTTTCCAGACGGAAACGAAAAATATTAAATTTAAATATTAAAATTTTATAATAACAATTAATTATAATTAATAAATAATAATAAGCAATAATAAATATCAATCATAAAAAATAAATAATAATAATTGAAAAGATGGTGAGAGCTGAGAATGACCTTCGTGGCAACACTTTCTGGTTTTATGGCTAGGAACAAGTTCCATTCCTGTCGCTGAGAAAGTCCCTGGTCAGAGTCAATTTCTGAAGGGAACACTGTCTTTGAGATTATCCGCTCTTGGTAGGGGCTTGAAGCCTGGCTGCTCATAGCGATGGAGCTCCCTGGCAGCTGTGCCTGGAGCAAAACAGGATATCCCCGTTATCCATAAAAAGATAGCGTCGGGTCGTTCAATCGAAAAGGAGTTTCCGGTCCAAAAACTTTTTTAGTTGAAATTAACTAATTAAAAAATAAATAATAAAAAACAAAATTTAAAAAATTAAAATAAAATAAATACTTAATTAAATTTTTTAAATAATAATCAAGGTTATAAACTAACTTTGCAAGTACAGATAATATTTTAACTACTCCACAAAACAAAATTACAATTTATACTCAACTTGAAATTTTTACAAAATCTAAAAATAAATCTATAAGAAATTTTATAGAATAAAATTAAACTTAAATTTATTTTACGTCTTCATTTAACAAAATTATATTTAAAATATTTTTAAATATTACCACTTTAAATCATTTACCTCACTAATTTCAATAAACTATATTACTCAACCTTTTTTTTAAACCAAGAATATTTAAGAATATACAACCTTTTAATAAATATAAAACAAACACTTCATATAACAAAAAACATAGTTATCATTAAGCATTCATTTATATGCATTACCAATATCTTATATATTTAATCGTAAAATTTAATTAAGTCAAATCATAAGTTACTCAACTCGAAACTCTCCACTTTCTAATTGTCCTGTCCCATCCTCCCGATACCAACCATCTATTGTCAACACTCAATGCTATAGATTATATTCCATCTGTATGCCCTTACAAAGTCTATATACACTCATCCTTATCAAAATTCCAAATCTTGATTGTATTATCCCGTGAACCAGAAAAGATAACACTTGAATCAACACTTAACTGAATACTTGATACATAACTTGAGTGACCTTAAAGAGTACGAATGCACTAACCAGAAGAGAAGTCCCATATCTTAATTGTACTGTCATAAGAACCCGATATGATATACCTATTATCCTTAGACACTATCACCGATCAAACTATGTCTGAATGCCCAGTAAGAGTTCGCAGAAGCTGACCAGTCTAGAAATCCCAAATCTTTATAGTGTTATCGTAAGATCCTGATATAATATATCTAGAGTCATAGGAGATTACTAGCGATAAAACATATGAAGTATGACCAGTTAAAGCTCTTTGGAGAGCACCATTGTGGAAATTTCAGATCTTTATGGTTTTATCACCAGATCCTGATACAATATAGCTAGAGTCTGGGGAGATTACAACAGATCTAATTGTAGAAATATGCTCCGTTATAGTTCTTTGGAGAGTACCAGTCTATAAGTTTCAGATCTTTATGGTTTAGTCACCAGATGCTGATACAATGTAGCTAGAGTCAGGGGAGATTACTACCGATGAAATAGTAAAAGTATGTCCTGTTATAATTCTTTGGAGAGCACCTGTCTGGAAATTCCAGATCTTTATCGAATTTTCAGGATATGCTGAACCTGATACAATTCAATTCAGGTCACTTGATATGGCTACCGAGTAAACAGGTGAGGTGTGACCAGTAAGGATTTAGTCTAAAAAATATTAAAGAAATACCTTTACTTTGGTCATAATTAATCTTGTTTATTAACTTTTAGTAGCATAAGTTAGGCAGAATTTCATACTTAAAATGAAGTAGAGATACTTTCCCTAAAATATGGCTTCTCGCTCTTAAGAGTTTTCTTAAAAAAATACTTTTAGTAAATTGCTTTTCTTTTTTCTCCGTTTATTTTTTCTCCATTTTAATTTTATAACTTACTTCTATAACTTTTTAATTAAAATAACTCAATTAATTTTACTTACTTAATTTCAATAAAATTAAACAATTTATTTATTTATTAAGCATACTTATAAATATCTTCTAAAACATTGATTTTTCTATTTTATGTCTTAAAACAAGACAAGATATTAAACTAATAGTGTACAAACTTTTACAATTTTAATTATTTTATATCTTTTTACTTTAAAAAAAAGATAATTTATTATATCAAAATTTTTATAACGAAGAATTGTATCCTTATTATAATAACTTTAATATGCATTTAATTACAACTTATTTGTGTTCTAAATAAAAGACTCTTAATAAGAAAACCTTATTTCGTTGTAGACCCTTTTAAATGGTAAATAAAATATTACAATTCTTTTAAAAACTATTGCTCCTAATTATTACTTTTCACTTACATTTAATCAAAAAAAGGATTTCTTTAAGCTTTTTACTAATTAAAAAAATGAAATAAAATAAGTTTCTTATTAATTAGTTTGAATAAATATTAAAAAACATCAAATTATTTAAAACAAAGTATTTTTAGAATTTATAAGATAAAATCTTTTAATTGCCCACTTTCTTACTACTATTTCATTAAAACTTTTTATTTATAAAAGTCTCTCTTATAATAATAAACTAATATAATTTATTACTTATAATGCTGATTCTAAGTAAAATAGGTTATATAAATGTAATAAATAAATTTAGATAACTTTCTCTTTTTATAGCAAACTAATATTATATTTATTATTTATGTTATTTTTTAATTATAATTTTAAATTAATAATACCTAAATTATTTTACTTTATATTACACTTACTTCTTTTCTATTATTCTATATAAATCTATATTATATTGTTACTACTATTAATACTCTATTCATTAAAATTAGTTGTTTGCTATTAAGAAAATCATAAGCTTTTTTAAGAAAGAAAAAATATTTTTACTATCTTCTATTATTATTTTTTGTATTCAATTGACTTTTTATAGTGCTGCGCACTATTGTGGTGCTACGCGCACTTTAATAAAGTTTTTTTTTCTGAATTAATAGAAGGAGTAAACTTAACACAATATGTTTCTTTGTAGTATAAGATAATATAAGTATTAGATTAGCTAATATAAGCTATTTAAAACTAATCTAATAGATTATTATTTACTCTTAACAAATTTTATTAGTCTGCTATTATTCTATATCTTTCGGCTCCTAATCAGCAATACTTCATGTTTTGCTTTATAGCACATCATAATTTGTAAATTCTGCAATATTGGAGTATAAGACGAAACTCCCATCATAAGTACATGAGAATAATATATGGAAGAAAGAGAAAGATGTAAATCTTAATTGTACAACATTTACCTCAATAACAGGTTAGAACTAATAGATCTACCAAACTTTGAACTAATACACATATATGAGGCAGTTACAAATTTGATTACTGAATACATAATAAATAAGAAAAACTGAAGTAATAAATAGATTTATAATGTTAAATGACTATGAATTGATAAATAAATAATTAGTATATTTAATTTAAAAATAATAAAATTAATTAATTAAATTATTATTTTATCAAAAAATATTAATTTAAATTAGTCATCAAAAATATAAAAGCATTATAAGGGATTATACTACTAATATTTTAAAACTATAAACATTATTATTCAAAATCAATATAATCATTAAATCATTAGTCTATTATTCATTAACTACTTTAAGTCAAAATACTAACTAATCATTTTATCCTTTTTAATCAAATTCAATTATCATTTATTAAATAATCCTAATTTACTTTTATTTCCCACTTTAAATCATCAAAAATTATCACTAAATCATATTCAAATTATTAAAAAGCCTAATTATAAACTTTCATAATCAATGAATCCCTTTTAGAATATTTAACTATATATTAATCAAAGTATTTTAAATCTATTTTATTTATTAAACTTAAACAACTAATTTTATATTATATTTTCAGTTTATTACATTTTAGCTAGTTTATACTAAATAAAATAATTATGTAGCATATGAATTAATTATTTAATAATAATAATAAAACTTTAGAAATTATTTTTACTTAATAGATTCATTAATATCCTATAAATATTATCTCTTTTAGGTTCAACTTTTTTCTATTAGAATTTATTAAATTTTAGATATCTTTATCGCTCTATTTATTAAATTAAGATAACATTTTAATTTTAGAATTTAAAACTAAAGATTGCTTAAATAAGAATATTTATGTAATTTTTAGTTTAAATGTTTTAGTAATTGTATATTTATTTATAATTTTTTAACGCTAAACTTTTTTTAAGAAAGGTTTATTTGAAATTGTCTTACACATTTTTTAATTCTTTAATTCATATAAAAATATTTATTTAATTTTAGAAATAGTTCTTTAATTTATATAAAAATTTAGCTTTTTAAAAAGATATAAAATTTATATAAATTTGTAGTTAAATATGTTTAAATTGTAATTCATTTTAGGAATGAATTTTAATATTAATTTTTTCTTCGTAAATTTAATAAAAAATCTTAAAATTTGTGACTTTCTTTCTCTTTACTAACGATTATCTAGAAATATTATTACTAAAGAATCCTTTAAGATTTCACTCTTTTTTTACTTCTAATATTTTTAGATTATAACATTAATTAAAATATCTTTTTATCTATTTTATTTTAATAGGATTCAAATTAAAAAAATAGGATTATCTGTTAATTGAATGAAATTTTTCTTTTTTAATTTTATTAATTATAAATTCTAAAGTTTATCTTACATTTTATCTTTATAAATTATTATCTTTTAAATTTATTTTTTTAAAATAAGATATCAGTATTCAAACCAGGATTCTTCGCGGCGCCTAAAAAGTAGAAGTTAACGGCATCCTAGAAAGGCTAGGACCAGGAAAAGGGTAACAAAAATGTCACCCATCAGGATGAATCTCCCGCCTTTGAAGAAAAGCCTAGGAAATAGGCTAAGAATATTATGCGCTCGGAAGTCTAGAATCTCACCATATAATAGTAAATAAGCTGATTAAAGTGGTGCTAGACCTCCAAGAAGAGGTAAAAATGTTGAAGAAAGACAATAAGAAGTTAATGTAAAGCTTGAACTTGCAGAGGAAATAGAATCGAGACTCGTGACCTAAGAAAGAGACCTTAACGCATTTTGAAATATATCACAAGACTAGAGCAGTTAATCTCAAAACTAACAATAGAAGCAGAAAGAACTAATCAGCAAATTAAAAAAAATAGAAGAAAATCAGTACAAAATGCAGCTTTAAATGGAATTAAAAGAATAAAGGAATTATCCAATGATAATTGAAGGTGAAAATAACTCAAGATTTAAGTCTAAACTTTTATTTTTATTATTTAAAATTAATTAAAATTTTTGTAGCATTTTAATTAAACAAAAAAATTGTTGTGCTTGCAAAGCATTTTCAATCTTGATACAATATGAAAATGATAACTAATTACTAATTAAATTTAAAAATTATTTAGTAATGAAAACATTTGCTTTCATTTTTAAAGCCTTAACTTTAATAATATTTTCAATTATAATTCTAATTTAAGTTAAATTAAATTTTTTTTATATATAATTTAAAAAATAAGTCAAAAATTAAAATGGTTATTTTTTTTGACTTATATCGATTAAAATATATAATAATTAAAATTTATATGTGTTTACCATATTTCATATAGATAATAAAAAATGTTTTACGACTTCCATCTCAATAATCTTGATTTAATTTTCTTCAATCATTTTCTTCTTCACTTGCTCACTAGTAAAATTATTCCATTAACTTTTTCACTTGTTCGTTTTTACTCTAAAATTTAAATTCTTCTATGAAGCAATTTTAAATGAAAGTATTTAATTCTTAAGTCAATTTGTTAAAGTTATCTTAGAGTATGGAAGTTAGGATTAATTTAAATTTTTTGTAAGTTATAAGTTTAAGCAAATCATAATTTTTCAAGTCTTTAAATTCTTCCATTAAATCTTGCAGAGCTTCACATTAAGAAATATGTTAATAGGTTTCTTATTCTCTGCAAATGCAAATTTCAGATTGTTTTATTTAATAGTACCTATATTTCAAATAATACTATAAATTGTAACTAAAGGTCATTAATTTGAAAATTGATACTATTTCTCTAATCATTGTTTTGTTTAATATTGTGTAAGTATAAGTTGGAAATTTCTATTAATCAATGTTATTATCTTAATCTTTAAAATAAAGGTGTGAAGTAGGCATCGCACTCAACCTTCCTATTACATCTGAATAAAATGTTTATTCTATTTTATTTAAAACTTTATTTAAAATTATTTGCTACTACTAGCATCTTAAAGTTCTATTTGAAAATTTTAAGTCATTTATTTAGAATTCTTTAAATATTTAAGGTTACTGTTCTTTGTTAAAATAAAAGCTACATCAGAGTTGGGATTCATTTAAGATTCAGTGTGAAGTTTTATATAGAATTTGAAATAATATATTTTAATGTAATTTTAAAAGAATAACCAATTCAAGACAATAAAGTAAGATTAATTAAAAGTAGAATTAAGACTTTTTAAAGCACATCTTGCTACTTATCTTTAGTTAGTGATTATATCATTTTATTTTTTATCTCTGAAGAATAGTTCAAGGAATTAATTCTGACAAATATTGCGTCTTTGGTAATATAAATATTCTAAAAATCTATTATATATTAATTAACACTTTTTATTGCCATTAAATTTACAGTCTATGTACTTTTTATATCTTATTAAGATTGCCTCCAATAATTAATTATTAAATACCATCTCATACTTAGTGAGGCTACAGAGAGATAAAATTTATTGGGATAAAATTTATTGAGATAAAATGTAGGAATTGAAATGCTTAATGATACCTTTAAAAATCATGATGGCAAAACCGAAGCTGATGAGAAATTGATGCTAGTTTTTTAGAAGCAGACGTAACATTACAAACGAGAACTGTACCTGTTTGTATTTTAGAACAAATAATTGGGTCTGGATGAAGCGTGTAAATTAGCTAGGTGTTTTAGGATTATTACCTTGCAGTATAATTAATAATGCATTTTGGAGAGAGAAACTTCCAGAGAACTAAAACTGATTAATATCATCTTTCGTACATCTAGAGCCTGATGTATGGAATAAGTTTTTAAGATCAGAGGGGAAATAAAAAATATATGCTTTGAAATGGTTTAGTCTTATCTAGCATATATTCATGGTACTTTAATGGTTTTTTATAAATCATGAGAAGACATATATTTAACCTATATATTGGCTATGATAAACACTGTATAAATAATTCTAAGAGAATAATCCGTGAAAGTTACAAACTTGGTAAGCTTTTAGTAGAAATTGTAAGGAATATAGCTATTGGAAGAATTGATGATGAAGAGAAATAGCTCTCTTGAACCAGCTTTAAAGTATAGAGATTATATAAATTTTCTTGATCCTAGTGACTATGATTTCATACTTTATAATATGAGATATTTTGAAATGGCAAAGCATTCTTAAATAACCGACTTATGGTGTTTTATCTGTGGTTTATATTTTACTCATCAATAAAATATAACAGCTGATGGATTATCTGATTAAATCCTTAGAATGATTTGGGAAAGATTTGCTAGAAATATTCCAAATCTTTAAATGAAAAGCATATTTGAAAGTGATTAACTGATTGAATATTTACACAAAAAAGTATGAAGTTCAGTGCAAAATACGACAATAAGTTGAAATTTTGAATTAGATTGCTTCAGAACAGTATTTAGAGACCATGAAGAATGCCTAGCTTATATGCTACTTAGAAGAATTATTTTTTAGTAAGGTAAAATTGTAAAAATTTGAATGGAATTACTATTCTATGTTTAGCAATCTGTCTAAGTGGGAAAAGCTCCTTAAGTAAAGCAGGAGTTGCCGAATTTATTCTAGGAGCTAGTAAGTTTAATAGGTGTGCTGTTTGAACAGGAGAGTAGATGCTTAGATTAGTATAATAAAATGCTCCCACTAAAAAATAGACTAAAATACTTAAAATGTTCTTAATACTTAATAAACTGAATAAGAAAAAGTAAATAAAAGTAAATAAATGTTAAATATTTATCAAATCTTAAGATCTCCCTTTTCAAATCAAATTTATACATCTTAAAATAGCAAATAATAAAAAACTAATATTTTCGGTATAGCAAAAGATTGAACTGAAGAAAATGCTCAAGCTATCTAAGAGAAAATTAGATGGTTATAAAGAAGAAAAACCTACTCCACCTTTAGGAGTCAAATATATTTTATTTATAATTGCAAGAACAGTTTCTTAAAATAGCGCAGTATATGAGGTTTTCAAGAAAAAACTTCCAAGCTTAACAATTACGATATGAATTGGAGAAAAAGAAGAAAATCAGGTAAAGAATAAGCAAGTCTTATAGCAATGTAATTAGGATAAACTATAAGAAAAAATCAGGATATATAGCAAAAATATGTAGAAGAAAGTGAAGAAAAGCAGGAAGAAATATAAGAGTAAATGTAAGAGGAAATTGAGTATTAATGAAATTTTTAGTTTATAATCTTAGATATTATTTACCACTCTATTTCTCCTCCTTTCGATTGAATTAAGTATTCCTTCATAAAAAGCTGTTCAAACATTAGTATCTTCGACAAGAAAAAGAAAGAATATAACAGCAAATATAAGACGAGGCAGGATATCCTATATGTTTTTCATCTTGCTCATAAATTTAGAAAGCTACTTTGCATGGTGATCCAAGTCATTTGTAATGTGAAATATATCTATAGAGTTTGAGTTTTTTTTCCTCTATATAGATAGAAACTTTAAAAACATTTTTAATTAAACTATCGTTTAAATATTTATATTCTAATAATATTGTAAACTCTTATTGAAGCAATATTAAAAGCTAAAACTAATTAAGATTATTTAGCTTAATATATTTAATTTAATAATTTAATTTAAAATAAAATTTAATTTTAAAAACTTAAAATAAAAAATATTTAAGATGCTTTCTTAAAAGCAATAATATTTAGTAAGATATTTGAAAACTAAATTTTATTTAAAAAGGTTAAATCTAATAATTAAATTATTTTAAATTATTAACTTCTTAAATTATAAGTTTTTTCTAGCTTAGATCATTATAAATCACATTAATTTATATGTAATTAAAAATAATCTCAAACATCCGATAGGGCTTCTTTACTACCTCTTCCAAAGACAAAAGGAAGAGAGCAACCGAGATGCCATTCTTCTAACCTCACGTCTTTTCTTTAATTAGACAAACCTTTATATCAACAAAAAAACTAATAATAGACCTAACAACTTCCAAAGCCGGGCAAACGACAGAAACAAACTTGGTAAACTCCAAACACGGAAGAGAGGCCTCGAAGGCAGTAGGAAATGGTATTGCGTGACTAGGAACGATCTTTTGGCTTTAACTCTGAGCAATTTGATGTAGCGTAGTTTGCATTAAGGGTGGTGAACTTCAATGAAGAGGTTTAAAAGTTGAAATACTAGAACAAAAACTAATTTTCAAGCCACAAAGAAAAGAATTAAATGGACGGGGATCGTATAGATGACTATGAATGCAAATGGATGCATTCTTCAGCATCCAACACCATTAGGATAAAAACACAACTTAGCTGAGGGATTAAGTAGTGAAAAAAGAATAGGAAATTCAACTCCTAAAAGAATCAAGAATGGAATAGCTAAATACTGGATCGATCTCAATGATCGTCAAACCCTAAGCTTAATCTCAAATGAGACTAATTCCGATCAAGAAGAGATGCTTTCGCTTCTAAAACCAATAAAAGCTATATCGGAACTGTAAGAAGTTTCAATAGAAACAAAGGAATTTCTGATAAGCAAAGCGAACAGAAGCAATTGGGCTGATCAAGATTTTTTGCACGAGAATGGAAGTATGTATAAGAGGATGAATATGGAGTTATAACCAAGCCCGACAGGAATGTAGAAAGGTAAAACTATTTAAAAAAATCGCTGATGGGAACGTGTAATCTTTCCGTTGCCCCAAGTATTTTAACGAACACCGAAAAGCTTGAAGCGCTGTACTTTTGAGAGGATAAAACTCCTTAATAATGGAGAAACAATTTTATATAATAATAATTACAAAACTTAATATTAGTTGTTTTATCTAAAACTTTATAGTATCAAATGATTTAATTTTAAGTATGCGTTTTCTCCTCATTAATTCCAAAGATATTTATTTTACTCCAAAAGTTAGAAGCTTTTATATAAAAAAGGATATCAATAATACAAATGAAAAATTAAAATAATACTATTAAATAAACTATGAATTTCATTAAAACTTAATCATTTGATTCTAGTTGAGAAAAAAAGCTTGATCTGATACTGTGATAAATAAGATTTTAGTCAAATTTTTCTTGATATAAAATAATTTAAGTGAAAAAATTATAAAAAAATAACTTTTCAAACTTTATTAAGCATCAGAGTAATTTTTTAATAGAATATGACAATTTGAAATAACATAATTTAAAAATATAGAAAAAATAGATTAATTTAATTTATTAGTGAAGAAACTTAATTATTGGAAGATATTCGCTAGAATTAAATTAATTGATGCTTAAATTTTAAGTAATATAATTACGATATTAATAAGTTAAATGACAAGAATTTAACAAATATAAGATAATATTTAATCTAAAAGATAATGATAAATATTATAAATGACACAACTTAATAATAAAATTATAACATAGAAAAATGTATTGAAACAAATAAAAACTAAATATAAAATTTCACTATTAAAAATATTTAGAATCTAATAATAAAAATTATAAATAAATATGCATAAAAAATAAAAATAATAAGAAATGAAAATGCTATTAAATAAAGTTTGAAAGAATTATATAAATTAAACTATTTGATTTATAATTATTATTAAAATAATAATATTTATTTCTATATATAATTTAAAATTATTTAAAACTATGCTTAAAATGTTTAAAAATAAAGAAAATTATTTTTTAAGCTATTTAATATATTAAATAAGTTTAATTATATTTTTTAAATACGATACATAAATTTTATACTTTCTTTTATTTCTAATTTTAACTTGAAATCATAAGATATTTTTATTACATTTTTAATCATTTTACAAATTAAATATTTTAAATTTGATATCTAAATATTTTTTAATTTATAAAGATTTTGATAAACTAAATTTAATGAAAAATGAATTAAAACTATTTTATAAATATAAAAATATATTATTTTAATACATAATAAGAAATTAAATATTTTATAATAGATAAAAAGAATCCATTCATAATGTAAAATTATCTATTATATTCTTTATTTACTTTATAATTTCTTTGTTTAAATTTATTATCTATAAATACATTTTTTTACAATGCAAAGGCTTTAAAATTTTAGTCTCACATTTTTTAATTTTTATATATATTTGAAAGTATGATAACCACTTGCTATAATATAATTAGAAAGAAATTCTCTTCGATAAAAGTATAAATATTACTTATCAACTTGATAGAGTTTTTAAGTGATTGCAAAATAGATTTTTATAATTAATTTCGTCGAAAATGTTTAAAAATAAATTTTAATAGAAAGGGATATTTTAAACTAAAATAAGAAGGGATATATACTCTATTGATATAATTTATTTTATAAATAAATAATTTTTCCTTATGTAATTTTAATTATCTATTTTAAGTAAAAAAATAGCATTTTCCAATCTGTTAAACCTAGAACTATAAAAATTTGATTTTAATTATAAATTAGATATAATTGCATTAATTATTAAATATTAATCATTATTAATTTTTTTCTATGAAATTAAATTTATAAAAATAATAAATATAAGATACGTAAATAAATTATAAATACTATTATTATAATAATATTATTTTAGCTTATAATTTGTAATTATAAATGAGTAAGTTTTATAAAATTTAATTATTAGAAATTTTTATTTTAATTAAAATATTTAAATAATATTAAATTTTAAATAAGCAACAATAATATTCAAATTTACTATAATTTATATTTTATTTTTTTAATGGAAATTTATCAAAAAGTTTAATCTTATTTTATTTGTATATCTATTGTTCTTAGACAATCAGTAACTCTCCTTTTAAAAAAATGCTCCTAATTTCATATTTTTTTATTTATAGGCGTATTTTAATCAATAAAATAAAAAAATAAATAAGCTTTTAATTCAAAATTTTAATTAATTTTGCTACTTTACTTAATATATAAAGTTAGAATGCTAATATTTAAATAATTAAATTATTTAAAAAAAATGAAGCTGGATTTCATATTAAGTTTAGAAAATAAAAAATTAAATAATTTTTACTTATTTATTCAAATATTGAAAAGTTTCCTCTTAAACAGAAGTTTAAAATTTGAAAATTAAAAAAAATAGTATTTGTACCATATATACATCTATAATCAGTGAAAAATAATAAAAATAAACTATCTTCGAATAGGCTGATTATAAAAATCTGAGAGTTAGAGAATTTTTTAACATTTTTAACGTTTTTAATTTTTTATATTTTTAAATTGAAAATTTCTAAGAATAATTATTTTTTTGTTGAATTACTTTATTTAAAAAGTCAATCAATGCTATATTTATAAAATTTTTATTTATAATATTTATCTTAGACACAATTATTGTTAAATATAAAATTTTAAATTATAATATTTTTTAATTTTTTAAATTAATTAATTTATACTTTATTTTTTTCTTTTAGTAATTCTTTTAAATAATTTAATAAAACTGATAGTATCAATTAAATAATTAGTAAATTTTATATTCATTTTTTATAGAAAAATTTAATTTCTTAAGTTTTCCTTATAATTTTTAATTTCACTTTTAAAAATATTTAACTACATTTCTAAGTTAAAATATAGATTACATAATTGATTATATGTTTATCTAAAGATTAATAAAATATTTAAAATATTTATTTATAATATCATTTAGAATTATAAATTTTCTTAATATTTTTTAAATTATATTTAATTAATTATTTTGCATTTACTTTGGTTTTTTATAAAATATTAAGAAATTTTTATATAAATTATTTTAAATTTTTATTAAACAAAAAGAAAAATATTAATTTTCCTTATTTTTATTTTAATTTAAAATATTATTATTCATTAATAAGAAATGCAATCACAGTTTTTTTAAATATTTGTATCTAGAGGATAAGAAAATTTCTTATTAGTCTCTAATTAAACATAACTTTAACTAGTTAAAGTACTTAGAATATTTGCAAGTACAGTTAAAGTAAAAAGGAATTTTCTTTTAAGTTTTTATGAATTAATATAATTAAATGAGTTAGTAAAGGAGGCTATAATATATTAAACATTTGATTTTAAGATAAATAGAGGATTTTAGATATGTAAATAATTGACTATATAGAAGATCTAAGCTAGCTTTTCTTTATTTAATTATATAAAAGAATAATGTTTTCTCTTGACTATTTATTTTAGTACATATAATTACCTAAATGCTTTTTAGAACTAGTATCATTAATACTTTAAATTTAATATATTCTTATACTCACTAAAATAAACTTAGATAAATTAAGACTAAATATTTAAAAAATGTATCTTTTTATCAGTTTTCCAAACGAAAGTTAATTACAAAAGATAGTTAATAAAAAGGAATATATAAATATAATTTAAATTTAGGAAAATTATAAATAATCTAAAAGTCTAGTTCATTTTAATGTCTCAGCTCAAATAATTCTATAGTTATCTATATCATCTTTTAATGTTTAAATAATTTGTAATAAGATTAATAAATAATGATGTGCTATAAAGCAAAACATAGAGAATTGTTTATTAGGAACCGAAAGATATAGAATAATAGTAGACTAATAAAATGTATTAAGAGTAAATAATAATCTGTTAGATTAGTTTTAAATAGTTTATATTAGCTAATATAATACTTATATTATCTCATACTACAAAGAAGCATATTATGTTAAGTTTACTCTTTCTATTAATTCAGAAATAGTAATAGAAGATAGTAAAATTATTCTTTCTTTCTTAAAAAAGCTTATAATTTTCTTAGTAACAAACAACTTATTTTAAGAAAGAGAGTATTAATAGTGGTAACTATGTTTTTTGGATAAGTATAGAATAATAGAATTAAGTTTTTATCTTTAAATAATCTAGAATAATTTAGGTATTATTAATTAAAATGATAATTACAAAAATAACATAAATAATAAATATTAGTTTGCTATAAAAAGAGAAAGTTATCTAAATGTATTAATTATAACTAATCTAATATCTTTATTAATTAAAGAGAAAATATAAATTAATAACTAATAAAGCTAAAAGGATAAAATATTAAGTATTTAATAGACATAATTAAACAAATTAAAGCTTATTTTAATAATAAAATTAAATATTACTATTTAATAATTGTAAGATAAAATTAGTGATACACCATTTATAGTTAGTTTAAATATTTACTTTCTACTACTTATATTTATTACATTTATATATTTTGCTTAGAATCAACATTAAAAGTAATAAATTATATTAGTTTATTGTTTTAAGAGAGACCTTAATAAATAAAAGGTTTTATGAAATAATAGTAGGAAAGTGGACAAATAAAAGAGTTTATCTTATAAATTTAAATACTTTATTTTAAATAATTTGATGTTTCTTAATATTTATTCAAACTAATTAATAAGAAACTTATTTTATTTCATTTTTTTTTAATTAGTAAAAAGCTTAAAGAAATATTTTTTTAATTAAATGTAAGTGAAAAACAATAATTAATAACAGTAGCTTTAAAAGAATTTTAATATTTTATTTATCATTTAAAAGGGTCTATAAAGAAATAAGGTTTTCTTATTAAGAGTCTTTGATTTAAAGCACGAATAATTTTTAATTAATAAATGCA
Organism: Loxodes magnus; assembly: GCA_946699065.1. NCBI lineage: Eukaryota > Ciliophora > Karyorelictea > Loxodida > Loxodidae > Loxodes > Loxodes magnus. Next base: position 16,474 of record CAMPDV010000425.1, read on the forward strand.
TATTAAAGTTATTATAATAAGGATATAAATTCTTCGTTATAAACTTTTGATATAATAAATTATCCTTTTATTTAAAAGTAAAAAGATATAAAATAATTAAAAATGTAAAAGCATGTACACTATTAGTTTAATATATTGTCTTGCTTTAAGACAAAAAATAGAATTTTAAAATAAATGTTTAAGAAAAAAGATACTTATAAGTATGCTTAATAAATAATTTAATTGTTTAATTATATTGAAATTGAGTCAGTAAAATTTATTGAGTTATTTTAATTAAAAATTTATTGAGTTATTTTAATTAAAAATTTATTGAGTTATTTTAATTAAATAGTTATTAAGTTATAAAAATTAAAATGGAGAAAAAATAAACGGAGAAAAAAGAAAAGCAATTTACTAAATGTATATTTTTAGAAAACTCTCAAGAGCGAGAAGCCACATACTAGGGAAAATATCTCTACTTCATTTTAAGTATGAAATTCTGCCTAACTTATTTTACTAAAAGTTAATAAACAAGATCAGTTATGACCAAAGTAAAGGTATTTTTTTAATATTTTTTAGACTAAGTCTTTACTGACACTTATCCTGTTAACTCGGTAGCTATATCAAGTGACCTGAATTGAATTGTATCAGGTTCAAGATATCCTGAATATTCGATAATGATCTGGAATTTCCAGACAGATGCTCTCCAAAGAACTATAACGGGACATACTTAAGATGTTTTATCGGTAGTAATCTCCCCAGACTCTAGTTATATTGTATCGGGATCTACTGACAAAACCATAAAAATCTGAAACTTATAGACTGGTGCTCTCATAAGAACTATAACGGGGCATACTTCTCTTATTACTTCGGTAGTAATCTCCCCTGACTCTAACTACATTATATCAGGATCTCATGACACTACTATAAAGATCTGAAATTTCCACAATGGAACTCTCTAAAGGACTTTGTCTGGACATACTCACTATGTTTTATCGGTAGTAATCTCCTATGACTCTAGATATATTATATCTGGATCTTCTGATACAACTTTAAAGATTTGGGATTTCTAGACTGGTCAGCTTGTGCGAAATCTTACTGGGCATTCAGGTTATATTTGATCGGTGATAGTGTCTAAGGATAATAGGTATATCATATCGGGTTCTTATGACAGTACAATTAAGATATGGGACTTCTCTTCTGGCTAGTGTATTCGTACTCTTTAAGGTCACTCAAGTTATGTATCAAGTATTTGTTTAAGTGTTGATTCAAGTGTTATATTTTCCTGTTCATGGGATAAAACAATCAAGATCTGGAACTTTGATAAAGGAGAGTGTATCTAGACTTTGTAAGTGAATACAGGATCAATAAATTCTATAGCATTGAGTGCTGACAATAGATGGTTGGTTTCGGGAGCATGGGACAAGACGATAAGAAAGTGGAGAGTTTCTAGTTGAGTAACTTATGATTTGACTTAATTTAATTTTACGATTAAAGATATAAGATATTGGTAATGCATATAAATGAATGTTTAATGATAACTATGTTTTTAGTTATATGAAATTTTTGTTTGTTTATTTATTTATTTATTTATTTATTAAAAGGTTGTATATTCTTAAATATTCTTGATTTAAAAATAGGTTGAGTAATATAGGTTATAGAAATTAGTGAGGTAAATGATTTAAAGTGGTAATGTTTAAAAATATTTTAAATATAATTTTGTTAAATGAAGACGTAAAATAAGTTTAAGTTTCTTTTTATTCTATAAAATTTTATAGATTTATTTTTAGATTTTGTAAAAATTTCAAGTTGAGTATAAATTTTATTTTTTTTGTGGAGTAGTTAAAATATTATCTGTACATGCAAAGTTAGTTTATAACCTTGATTATAATTTAAAAAATTTTAAATTCTATGTTTAAAATTTTTCGTTTCCGTCTGGAAAATTAATTTTTCTGATAACAAATTTTATTTATCTTTCAGGTTTAGAGTTTAAATTTCATGAAAATTTCAAATTTTTTTTTCTCAGCGTTTTACAATTCCAAAGATTTTCGGCACGGAATAAATTTAATTATTTCGGGATAAAAAATTTTAAAATTTGAATAGATTTTCAAAAAAAAATTCAAATATTTATTAAAATTCAGTCTGCAATTGAAAGCTACATTAAAATTAAAGAAAAAGTCAGATTATTAATCTGATTATTGTGAGTTTTAGTTTATTATTAATTATATCCTATATTTTCTTTAAAATAATAATATCAAATTAATAATATAAAAACTAAACTTGTAGATGTATTTCAAGCAAAGCTAAAATAAGAAAATGGAAAATGGTTTATTAATAAAATCTTAGTTATTCCTTATAAAATGGAAGCAGAAATAGTTTATTTTATTTTAAATATTATGACTCATTTAAAATCCCTAATAGCTAATAACTATTATTTACTAATTTATTATATTTGCTAGATTAAACTTATTTTATTTATTTTAGAGTAAAGGATATTAAATCCTTTAATTATATTAACATTCACTATCTTTTATAAGATTAATTATCATCGATATTATAAAAAACTATAAGGATATACCTTATATTAATAGATATTGTGGATTAGAAATTCTGGTATTTGCAAAATTTAGAGGAATTAGCTTTGATAATCTGCTTTTCTTTATTTAATAGATTAAAAGATACAGTTCTAGTATAAATTAATCTGATTTTAATGATTTAATTTTACATAATCCTTAAGATATAACTCTAACTTATAAAGCATTATGATTAAACTAGCTTATATAATCTTTAACTTTATACAACTTGCTAAGCATATTTAATAAAAAAGTATAAGAAGAGAAATAGAAATTTATCTTAAAAGAGTAATCATTTCTTACCTAATTAACTAAAATCTTCTAATCCTAATCTAAATGTATTTAACATTAAAATATTCCTTTATATAAATATAGGATTACTTTAATAAAATGAAAAGTCTATTATTTTAAATATTAATTAATACTGAAGTGTATAAGAGTTATATTTAAGAGTTCTTAAAAAATGCTTTATATATTTAAGATATATACCTTTAAATACTTTCTTATTTTATTTTAATTCTATGAATCACAAACTTGATAAGTTTAAGTTAGATAGAATAAAAAGAATAAATTTCTTTAATTATTTTATTTCATGTAATTATCTAGTTTATTTTAAAAATGTAGATGATTCTAGCTATCTTAATATATCTATAGCTAACTTATTCTTAATATTACTAACTCATCGATTAGACTACTCCTCAAGAGTTTATTGGCACTGCAGTTGCTGTTACTTTTGCGTAGTTTTCTTACAATCCTAGTGTAAATTCATAAAATTCGTGAGCTGTAACAGGTTGATTTAAAATTAAAACCTGCGAAAGTAATTATTATAGTATTATAGAGTTTTAGACGGGAAACATCTTTATGATCTTTGAAATAGGGTAAACCAGATATATTAATTGAATTTCTTGAGAATTTCCATACTCATCAAATTGATATTTGGATATTGACCATAAATTTGGATGCAATATTTGATTTTTCAATCTTATTCAAATGACTAATTAACCGAGTTTATCGTGATGTAATAGTATGCAATACTATTAATAAACCACTTTCTACTGTGCAACAGCAAGTGATCCTTCAGAATGAATGTATTTAGATTCTTCATCTATTATGAGAATTGGAAGAGATTTAAAATATGGATACTATCCTTTTTTCGGATGAATGATAGACTTTAGATTTTGAGGGTATAATAAATAATTTACTAATTAAGAATTTATCTATCTCGCTTAATAAAGTCCCTGTGCTTTAGGCTGCTCAAGAGGTTTTTGTACTACTCCTTTATTAGATTCATGCACTAATGATTACGATCCTAATTGCTAAGCTTGCTAGAGTATTGGACCAAATAATTGCTGAACTTGCAGAGTAAATTAATATTTAGATATTAATGACTTTACTTGCAGGTGCAACTCTGATTCTTGAAGTACAAGTTCTAATCCCATTACATATTAATAGTGTTAAAAAACCATGGCTAAATGCTTAACTTGCGCTGATGGCTCAACTTGCTTATCCTGCTTTTTACCTTATTATCTTAGATTAGATGGAACTTGCTAAACTGATTGCTCTTCAAGTCAATAAGACAAGGATGGGGACTATAAATGTGAACTATGTAATAGAGTACTTCCTAACTGTCTTTAATGTAATTTAGCTGGAACAATATGCAATTAATGCTATATAGGATATTTCCTTAAGAGTAATACTTGCTCCTTATGTTCTAATTATCTTAACGATTGTGCAACTTGTTCTAATCAACTAACTTGCACTAAATGTTCAACTAAATTAGTATAATCCGGTATATGTGTTGATGAGTGCTCTTAGAACTATTACTATGATGCTTAAAATATTTGCTAGTTTTGCAATAAGAAATTATCTAAAAATGATTGCATAGATGAATGTTCGGAATATGAGTAAGACATAGATAAAGATAATATTTGCAGATTATGTAGCTTAGAAATATAATAATGCGAAAAATGTCATGAAGATAATAATTAGTTAATATGTGATGCTTGTTAAAATAATCATTTCCTATAAGAAAATAAATGTCTTTTATGCAAAGAAATCATCAAAGATTGCTTTATCTGCTAAAATAAAAATATTTGCTTACAATGTAAAAGCTTATATCTATCCTAAAACTAGTGCAAGATGAAATGTGAGGAAACAGAATAAGATTATGATTGAGATTAAGTTTGCTAACCTTGTAGTTAGGAAATAGAAATTTGCAATAAATGTGATATGAATATAAAGTAATGCTATGAATGCTAAGAAGGATTTTACTTAGATATAGATAAAACTTGTAAATCATGCTAAGAAATACATTAAAACTGTACTTCTTGCGAAGATTAAGATAAATGTTTAAAATGTGAAGGACAAAAGTTATCTTAAAATACCTGTGTAGAAAATTATCCAGCTACAGAATAAGATAAATAGAAGAGTGGAATATGTGAATCTTGCAGTAAATTAATAGAGAATTGTGAAGAATGCTCGGAAGATGGAACAGTATGCTACAAATGCTTTTAGCCTTTCATTATATCAAAGAAATTTTCTTGCTTGTAAAGCAAAGATTAAGATGTTAAAACTTAAAATATTACTTAAAAAATTGATGCTCGAAAAGAAAAAATTACCCTAGATAGTTTTAACATTTCGTCCTAGTAAAAATAATTTATTAGGTAAAGTCAATAAGTAAAAACTCAGGTTATGCAATAGCTTTAGCCACTTCGACTACTAGTAATCTAGTTTCTTAAATATATTAATCTTAAGGAAGCATTTTTTAACTGATATTAACTGATGAAATGTTTTATACAAATTTTTACATTAGAGTTTCCAAGCCAGATGCTCTATAAGCTTACTATTATTAATCAAATTAAAATTTAGTTTAATAAGTATAGAAATAATTAAAGATTGATGCTAACTTTTAACTTATACAGCTCAATTATAAAGAAAAACTTAAAAAAGGAGAAAACAATTTTCTTGTAAATATACTACCAAATTTAATAGTTCTTGGAATAATTTTGCTTACTAACTTCCTCTTATTTAGTATTGAAAGATTTACTTATTGCGAGACATTAATAAGATTTAGAAAAAGCTATTTACATTACAAACTTTTAATAAGCTTATATTTAGTTTTTAGCTTAAAATTAGGATATTAAACTTTCCTTTAAATTAAAAATTCTAGCTTCTAGGATGCTTATAGTTCGATAAATACCTTAGCAGCTTGATTTAGTTTGGTAATTTTTAATTATAGGGTTTATAAATATTTATAATAGTTCGATTATTCTAAATAGTGCTCAAGTATTTTAAAATACTTAATAGAGTTAATATAGAAGACTCAATCTAAAAAGAAGAAATAGAAGCTTATCTTATTAAATATTATCCTATATTTGATGAGTTAAAACTAGAGAGAAATACCTTACTCTTCTATCCCTTCTTTCTAATAAAAAGACTAATATTGTCAGTTACCTTAATTTGTATAGCAGACAGCTGTTTAACTCAATCAATAATTTGCCTAACTCTAAGCTTGCTTCATATTTTCTACATCATAAGGATTAAACCTTTTTAAGAGAAATGAATAAGCACTTATATGTGCTGTCTAGAGATATGACTGTCAATAGTCTATTCTTTCAATTTTTATTTTTATACTTTAGATGGCAAAGAATAGTAAAGAATGCTAAGCTCATTGAACTCAGAAATTCCTGAAAGATTAAGTTTTACAATAGTTATAATATCAAACTTAATTATACTTTTAGGCTTAAGTGTATGCTTTTATTCTTCAATTAAGAGTTTAGTCCTAAAAATTATTCAAATAATAAGAGAAAAATTATAAAGGTTTAGACATATGGATTCAGGAATAAGAGAAGAATAAAATTCCTTAAATTTGTAGAAGCTAAGACAAAATGAAGGTAATTTAGATGAGATCATTTGTAAATAAGATAATAAAGCAGATATAGAAAACTCCAGCTATATTTTGAAAAAAATTAATTTGTCTGAAGATTAATAGACAAAGTTACAAAGTAGCTTTCCTGTAGATATAACACAATATCCAGAAGTAATTTTTTATATGTAGATAGAAATAAATAAGGATGAAAACTAATAAAGCTAAATTATTCAAGAAAATTAAAATTTAGACATTGTTCATTCAGAATAAATATAAGTGCCAGATTTTGAAGTGTAAGTTCCAGTATAAATTTTTTTTTCGATTTTAAATAAAAAGAAGTTAAGAACTTATAAACCTCGAAAGAAAAAGGAAAAATTCATAAATATTAAAAAGAAAGAAGGACAAACTTAGCCTTGATTTTTAAACTTTAAAATATTTTAGTTTTAAGGATTTAACTTTAAAGTATTAAATGGAATAATGATTAGAATCATATGGTAAAATCATTATATTCTTACAGTTTATTTTAAAGAAATTTTTTCTAGTCAGCATTATTTTAAGGATTCTATATGCTTTTTCAATATTTGTGCTATGTATTTCTTCCTTTAATATTATCATCAGAGAATTTTAGTTCCAGTTATCATCTAGCACAAATATTTTTGTTTCACTTTTTAAAAGCAAAGGATACAATTTTACGTTATATAGCTTTTTAATACATGTTTCTGTATATTTATCATGATAAGCAAACTAAAAATAGTTTAAATAAACTAGCTTGCAATAATTTCAGCAGCATCTAATAAAGAAATCTATTTTTAAATACATTATTTGAAGATTTTATTAAGCTCTTAAGGCAAGTATCTGATTCTATTTCTTTTATAGGAGAGAGTGATTGCTTATTAATCAAGAAGCTATGTAAATCTATAAGCTGCTTATCTTTCCTTTATTTATTACTCAAATTAATAAACAGCTTATATCTACTAAACAACTAATTTCTGTATTTATATTTCTTTCCTTAATAGTAGCTATTTCTTTAGTAGGAAATATTAAAATTTGCATAGATAAATTATCTTAGCTTATTAATAATAATTAAGTGGTATTATTTAAAAGAAATTAAAAGAAGTATTAAATCATTCAAATTATGCTATTTATAAGCAGTTCAAATAGCTATTTCAAAATTATTTTGATTATATCAGTTAAAAATAATATAAAACTCTTAAGAAAGAGATAAACTTGTTAAGCATCTAAATAGCAAATTAATTAATAAGGCATGAAGATTCCTTAGATTCTATATCTATTAAATTTCTTTTTATTTTCTTATTAATATATTAAATAAATAGCTAAGTAGAAATATTTTTAACTAAATATTTACAGTTAGTTAGTAGCTAGTCATCATAATAAATTCCTATATAATCAATTTATTCTTTTGAAACTATTTTAAGAATCAAATATTAAAGACTTATTTATCTTAGCTAATCTAAACTTATTTTTTAAAGGAAAAAACTACAAGCAAAGTCTATTGAAGTAAGTCGAAATATTATAGAGATCAGAAAAAATCCGATTGGCTTGCAATATAAGAATTAGATGCATATCAAGTTATATATAATTTAACTAGAAAAATATATCTAAAACATAATATTTAAATTAGGTCTTTCAAATAGCTCTTAGTTCTTAATATATTCATTCTAAATCTTTTAATAGCATCCTCATTCCTTTCATAGGAAAACTTAATAAAATAAAAAAATATCTTCACTAATTTAATTTCATTAAGATAAATCTAAATGAAAATATAGAAAAATAAATAACTTTTATGATTTAAGAGATTTATAACATGAGAGTTATTAATCTAAATATAAGGATTAATATGACTGAATGCTCAATAAGCTGCCACATTTTTTAAAATTATTATTAGCCGAAAAATATCTACATCAATATCATTGATTTATAAAAGCTTTAAATCAACATTTATACAAATTCTTATGATATCAAAATTCATTTTCTTTCTTCTATGATTTTAAAGGTAAAAACAACCTTCCAAGTTATTCAAGAACTACGATTTTTATAAGATAGTAAAATAAGTTTATTTTCTAGATTTAAATAGTCATAAAATTTATTTAATTAAGCAGGATATTAAGAAGGTTTGATAAATAATGAAATTAATCCAACTACGAAATTTTAGCTTAATCTAATAAAAAACTAAGGAGTTGAAAATGTTTCTGAACATTAGTAAAGTTAAAAATTATAAATCTCTCTTTAAGTAATCAATTACTTCACTTAATTTAGCAATTAACCAAATATTATGATTGAAGATTTTAATTTTTTAGTTATTAATATAATCAAAACTTGGATATATTCTAACTACTGTTTTATTAATAATGGGATCTTATTATTTAAGAGAAATCTGAAATTTGTTTAATTATTCAACTCATCGATGTGATATAATCAAGCAAATTATTATTTAGTAAATCACTAACAATCTTAAATATAACTATTTAATAAATATATAAATAAAGTAATCTTTAATAATTTCTTCATCTTTCATACATTTATTTTCTTATGGAAAATGATTACTATAGCAAGAATCACATATTAACTAATTATTATCTTCATGGTATTTTACACATCATTATATTTCTAAACTACATAATCTACAAATATTATCTTTATCTATGTCTTATTCATTCTCTATACATTGATCTATACATTCGTTTAAAGATAATTTCTTATTGCAAAACTAGCAAATATTTTAAGAATGTAATAATAGTTCTTAGAACACTCATCAACACATCTACTATTTAGAAGCTTAAAAGGTGGAAAGTAGCCGAAGCATTTTAAGAGCCAGAATTTTATCCTTAAATAATTGTTGAGCATAGCTTCCATTGATATTTGCTATTAATATAAAATCTATTTTCACATAGAAAACATTAAGTTCAGTCTTATTACATTATAGGCAATTATTAAGTACTTCATTGCAACTTCTACAAATTCTATCATTTTCGCTATCTTATTCTGTGCTAAGACAATTTGAAGTACATTTGTTTTAAGATCATTTGTAAGGAAAATTGCACTAATTGCATGTTTAACTATTTAGACATTAGATATAGCTTTCATCAATAATTATGCCTTAATTGCATAATTTTAATATGATGGCTCGGAAACTATGCATCTCTCATCATTTTCTGTATATTAAATACGATTGATAAATACTTCGTTACACTTCTTGCATATTCCGTTATTGTCTTTATCTTATTCTGTACTTGGGCATTTAGCAGAACATTTGTTTATAGAATGCTCTAACTTTCATGGAGTAATACATTCATTGCAAATAGTTCCTTAGCTAATACATACTTTGCAATTAGTATCTGAGCATTAATGGCATTTAAATTCATTTCCTATGTAATAGCCATCATTACATTTAGTACATTACAAACCATTCAAAGCACATTCTAAACAATTCGATAAAACTTAGGAACATGGTTCACAAATTCGATCTCCATTTTTATCTTATTAAGTAGAAGGACATTAATCTTAGCATTAGCCGGAGTAAAGATATTTAGTCAAACACTAAATGCAAGTAGATTAGTCAGAACAAGTTGTACAATCATTTAGGTAGTCAGAACATAAATAGCATGTATTACTCATAAGGAAATATCCTGTATTGCATTAATTGCAAGTTGTTCCAGCTTAATCACAATAAAGACAATAAGGAAGTTCTAAATTGCATAGTTAGCATTTGTAATCTCCATTTTTATCTTATTAAGTAGATGAACAATCTGTTTAGCATGTTCCATCTATTCTAAGGTAGTAAGATGATTAACATGATAAACAAGTTGAACCACCAGTACAAGTTTAGCAGTTGGTCATAGTTTAAGAACACTTCTAACAAGTAAAAGGATTAGAACTTGTACTTCAAGAATCAGAGTTACATTTACAAGTATAAACACTTGTATCTAAATATTAATTTTCTCTGCAAGTTCAGCAATTATTAGGTCCAGTATTTGAGCAAGTTAAGCATTTTGGATCACAATTATTAATACATTAATTTATTAGAGGAGAAGTGCAGTAACCTGTAGAGCAACTTAAAACACAGGGACTTTATTAAGCAAGGTTACTTAATTCTTAATCAGTAAATCATTTATTATATCCCCAAAATCTCAAATCTATCATTAATTCTTAAAAAGGAAGGCCATTATATAAATTTCTTCCAATTATCATGTAAGATGAGGAGTTTAAATAAATTCAATATATATTTCGCTTTGTAGTTGCAGAGTAGAAACTAGTCTATTAATAATATTATATGCTGCTACATCACGAAAATTTATATTAGTTATTCAGTTAAAAAAGGAAGAAATATCAAATATTACATCCAAAGAAATGGCTAATGTCTTAAGACCACATCAAATTGTTTAACTATTTTAAATAAATTTAATTAGCCGTTGCATTTGAAACCGTTCAAAAATCCATGAAATTATTTCCCATTCGAAAGGATATAATATCGTTTCTAGTGATACTATCACAGCTGTAAATTTTAATTATCCAGTAACTGCTCCCGAAGTTTATGAATCTACACTAGGATCATAAGAAAACTAAGCAAATGTAACATTTATAAAATTGTAAGGAGCGCTAGAGCTTACAAGTTATTAATATTAAAAATTGATAATTTAAAGAATATTAAAGTCTTCAGCATTTTAAAATTGATTTAAGTAGAAATTGAAATAAAAGGACTTAAATTTTATAATTAAATTCCTAAATCTTTATTATTACTAAGAATCTTTTTATTATAAAGGTTTATTCTTGCCCTGTTATGTCTTTAAATATTTTAAGACAGCAAACATTTTCTTAAAATTCTTAAAAACATAAGTTTATAGCAAGGAGTGAATAAATTAAAGCATACTTTTTGGATACATTTTCTGTTAAGCGAGGTTAATAAAGGATTGGATGATATATATTACTTATATAAGTTGGATATATAACCAATAAATTAAAGTTATTATATCATTTTCCCTAACATAATCTACTAGCTTGTTAAAAAGCCTTTGAAGATATAGTTAAAATAAATTTTAGGGTAATAAGTTTAGCTATTGCTCCTTTTTTACCCTTTTAGATGCTTCTAGAGCTTCATTTGATTTATATCTAGAACTTGATAAGATTGAATTGCTATTCTAAATAGTTCATTAATAGACCTTTAAATCTCTAATAGAACTACAATCTTATTATATTTTCCATTTCAAGTACTTGTAAATCACAGTTAAAGAATCAAGTTAAAGTTATATAAATCAATGGTAATAATAAGATTAATGAAGAGAACTCTTTAATAGGAGAGTTAAATACTTAATTATAAAAATAGATAGAAGAGAGGAGTATATCTAACAGATAGAAAGAGAGGGCATATCAGTATACCAAAAGCCAAAATAAGTATGTACATAGAGCAGCTTATTTCTCTTAAAATATTCATATTTAATCTTATAAGGAGACTTAACTAAAGCTTATTGATAACTTAGATTAGGATAATAAATATAATTAATACTAATTTAACTTTATATCTAATATTCCTTTTATAATGCACCTAATTATATAAAATCTAACTTAGAATCGATAAATTAGAAAACCGTTATGAAACCTATAATTTTAAGATTAGGATTTAACTTTTTTAATTATTCCTGTCAGTTCTGTGTTTTCATACTGCAGGAGCTTTAAATCCGATTGGTTTGAAGATCTAATTTACGGCATAACAAAAGCTAGGAAGATTGATTGCTTATACATATAAAGGTTAGAAGCTCTAAGATCTATAATCTTAAATACCTTAGAAGGAGCATTAACGAGATTTAAGCAGAGTATATAAACTCAGCAAATAACTATTAAGTTCCTCATTTTAATAACAAAATGAAATGAAAGAGAAGCAAGTTGGATTATCTTACTCTGATAGAATAAACTATCTACATATAATGTATCAAATATCTCCATAATCTTAATATAATAAATCCTATAATCTCTAATATTGAAGAAAAGTAACAAAGTAAAGGCAAAAATATCCGCATCATAAGAAAAGGAATAATGTTTACAATAGCATAAATATCTTAAAAGCTACTATTCGAAAGATAAAGCAATTATGTATAAATGAATTGAAATAGGCAGTGAAAATTTACTCTCAGGATAATCTTAAATTTATTGCATCAACTTGAAAATGCTAAAAGTTAAAGAAACGAAATAAAAATTAGCAAATGAAGTTAAAAGCTAAGGCTAATTTAAGGGGATGAAATAAAGTATAAAATAAACAAATGATTATGAGGTGTATCAGACGAAGAAATTTAAGCTAAACCATTAAATCTTAAAATGGAAGATATAAAGAAATAAAAGAATCTTCCAAAGTTTGGAATTTACAAAACTCACAATAAATAGATATACATAAATAGTTAAGAGAGAAAATAGAATAGCTTAATCAATGGTTTTCTAAAAGAACTTAAACTTTATTTTTCTCAAAGCAAAAATAAATAAGCCAATACAAGTTTGCTCATCTAAATATAAATATAATAGCTGAACTAAATAAATCCATCAGTAGATATTTTCCTTCGTGAAATAAGTAATCTCCTCAACTCTTATCTAAATATTACTATTTTATCAATAAAGCTACCTACTTCTTAAAATATAAAAATATAAAAGCATAAATGTTTGAAATAAATTAGTTTAAACTAAATTAGCTGAATAAATTTTTAGAGTAGGAGTAATTTTATAACTGAAAAAAGGATATAAAATAACTTTGAAAATAAGAAAGAAAATAATTAGAAAAACATTATTAGATGCAACCCAAAACTAGCAATGATATCTATAAGCAATGAAAGCGTGCTTTAATAAAATAATTTTCCTTTATTATTTTATAGAAGAAAGTATGTCTAATTTTTGAAAATTTAGCTTATATTAAAATAGTAAACATAAGCTTTGTGTTTGTAATCATTTACGTGACACTTCAAATCAAGTTTGATTTTTAAGATGAGCTCTGAAAATATTTTCTTCAGGATCTCTTTCCTCTTTTTACTGAATTCTTCCAGGTATCTTCATTTTGACATTTCTTTAATTTTCCTTCCAATATAAAGTATTAGGAAAGTTGATATTTTCGATATACTCTATACACTCTATATCTGAATCTAATTTTATTAATGCTCCCAACATTACCAGCTTTAAATCTTTATTTCCCTGATAGACTAATAAAGTTACTATTGTGTAAATTTTATTTCCTAACTTTTTCTAAAGATTACGTACTAAAATTTTCAGCTATAATAATTAAGCTAGATTAGAAAAATATATACTAAGTACTTTATTCCAATTAAGTTAGATGTTAATTCCAATCATATTAAAAGGAATTTTATGAAAGTTCAGAAGCATTATGATCATATACTTAAAAGTGGAAAAATGGGTAAAATGATATAGTTTTTTATATTATAAAAATTAAAAAAAATTAATGCTTAGAGAGCTTTTTCTCACTCTATGATTAAGAGCAAAAATAAACTTTTTGCTATCTTTCTCAATTTAAACAAACCCAAATTTAAGCTATAGAATCATGGCATTGGAGATAAACTTAGCATTTTATGAAACTTAGTTTCTCCATTTCAAAATGAAAAATGGTCTGTTCTTTATTAGCCTTTATTAATTAAATTTATTAGATATTATTCTAGATATTTACATCCTAGGAAACGCATTATTTATTTATCTGATTGTACATCATTTACTACTGGGGATTTATCTATCAACTTCTACTTAAGTGAATTACTCTTATTCAATTTGTAATTCCTTTATTATATCTTAAGCATGCAATTCAAGTTTAACTTAACCTCACGTGCTTTCTATCTCTTCAAACTGTTCATTTTATAAACTTGTTAGCTTCTTCATTATCGTTTCACCGAACCTTAACCTCTTCTTCTGTGGTTTGTAGAAAATTATAAAATTTAGCCATGAAAGCAAGGCTTTACTAAGTTACTGTTATATTATAATTTCCTTTTATCTAATTTTTTTAAGCTTAGATAAGCTTTTAAGTTAAGAGGAAAAGAAGACCAAAATCAGCGATAAAGAAACTGATATAAGGGTTAGTTTGCAAATTAGACATGAAATCTTCTTTTGAATAGCTTGAATACTAATTAAATCCATTATAAGCTACTCAAGCTTTTTAAAGCATAATTAATATAAATATAAGAGTGTCAGGGAAACATTAAGTGATTTAAACTAAAATAACGATTTAATTTGAACTCATTAAAAAGTCTATCTTAATTGGAAATTCAAAGGAATTCAAAGAAGCAGAAAGGAAATGCTAATTATCCTTCAAGTTTAAAGTATTATTTCATAAGGTATTGAAGCAATTAGATTCAATCCAAAGCTTTTTGTTATATACTTTGAAGAGAGTAAATATATTAGATAAACTATTTTATGGTATAATAAATAAAGTATATAGCTATAAGAAAAGCATACTAAAGCTTGGAAATTTATTCCTATAAACTTTAAAAATTTGAAAAATCTTTGATTAGATAGTTAAAAAAACTCACCTAGTATAGTACAAATAACTAAAAAGATAAAATTATTTTAGTTTTGGAAAGAGAAAATGTCCTTACCTAGCTTTTTAGTTTTAAAATGATGCTGATAATTGTATCTGACTAAAGACCATAAAAATTATAAGACATAGATGAGACTTAAGTGTGCATGGATAGTCAACTTTCATAGTTATAAAGTAAAAGCACAAAAAGATTAAATTTTCAAGCAAACACAAAAAATCCAAAAGATAAAAAATATTTAAAATTAAGCTGCTAATTAATATTTGAAGCTGATAAATCTAAGTCAAAATAAAAGAAATTTAAGAATTAGATTGCGAATGAAACAGAAAATGTAAGGTAAGATAATTTGACGATTTTTATAGCATTCTAACTGTTAAAATTCCTTATTATAACTTGAAGAATAAAATATGACTTATATATTATCTTCAAACTGAGGACTGATTTAAAGAAGAATGAAGACTGAGATGAGTAACTTAATTGCTTTTATTGATGCAAATTTAACTTAGACTTGTAATTTTATCAGGAGCTGGATCAGAAAAAACTGGCTTAATATCAACAAGACTTATAGAATGATTAAATTGAATTACAAGGTAAATAAGTGATCAAATAGAAGATTAAGATCAATTAGCAAATAAGAGCTTCCTATATTGTAAGTTACATGAGTAGATCTTAATTACTTATTCAGCTGTTTGAAAATTAGAGTTTAGAGAACATCAGCAATTGATGATTTGATTCATATTAAAGAAATAAAAGATAAGTAAAGCTTAGATATATCAAGATACAATAAATTTGGAGTATAGATCTCAGAGATATTTTGAAGCGAGACTAAAAGGGCAGAAGTAATTGAGGTTAAGCAATGCTAATCGGAAGAAAGTTTATAATCAATAAGATAAATTGCGAAACTGGAGAGACTGAATTTCAAATTTTTTAGCTTCAATCTTTGAATGAAAAAATATACACTTTCAGCTAAGAAGTAGAGAAAAGAGATTCTACTATTTTTTATTTCAAACTGAAGATTTAAATAGTAGACAATCTTAAAAATCTTAGGATTTGAGAAGAATGAAAGATTGAATAATCTAAATTTTTGGCTAAAAAGAGAAGATTAAAATCCTGTAATGCAGTTTTAAAAGCTAATGCCCTCGAGAATCACAGACTCGTGCTAGATTGTAAGACTTTATAATAAGGAAATAAATAGATAGATTATTTAAATTTGGTCACTAATATATGTTAGATATTCTAAATAATTTAGGACTTTCTTCTTATTATACAGATAAATAATTAATTACGTTTATCATAAATGTTCCACCTTTGTAAATAGTAAAAGAAGGACTTTATCTAAACTTTAGGCAGAAAAGCTAACTAAAAATAAAAGAAACCTGCTATCTAAATTGTTTACTATAATTATAAGCCATTATTTCTGTGCTAGCACAGAAACACCTTATTAAATGTTTTCTATTTAATAAGTTTGCTTAATCTCGTTTACTTAAATTTGAGATAGGATTTATTAAGCTTCCAAATCTAAAATTAGGATGCTTGTCTGTATATTTTATGGATAGTATATAACAGAACTTAGAATACCAAGCTTTATTAATATTTAAATTAACTTCTTTCATTCTACTTTATTTTTTTAACTTCTTTTATTTTTAAGTTTAATTAATATAAAAATCACTAAAAATAAAATACCAAACTTTATTGTTCTTGCAATATATCAACAGCTTGGATCTTTTTCATACTGAAGTATCTAATTATATACTGTCTACTCTTTTATCTTTAGTCTCATTATAGAGTATAAAAGCATGCTTCTTTTTAAAAGTTTGATTGTCAGATTAAATGAATAATTATATATTCCTTAACTAAAGCAAATAATAGTTAAATATACTTTATGACTTATCACTCTATTCAACCTTTTCTAAATCATCTTGCTTCTCTTACTTTCCTTCACATACATAGGGGGATTATTTTGTAGGTATTAAAGTTCAGCAAAAGCCTTTTAAATTTTCCTTTTTCCTAGCCTTCTTTTAGCAATTACTAGATAAAGCATATTTATGAAAAATTCCTGGTAACTTGATCTTAATCATTTTCTCTAATAAAGAACCATAAATTCCTCAAACAGAAAAAACTAACGCCACAAGTTTTGAACCATAAGATTAATGCATAAAATTCCAAGTTTCTAGGATAAACTTTATCACGAGCTTTAACCCATTCTTAATAGCTCTTTTAATCTCAGCAAAACAAAACTAATTTTACACAAAACTCTTCTTCTTCATCCTTGCCTTTCATTTTCCTTAAAGCACACTATTCTTATTTCCATCACTTCCCTAACTGATTCAATTCTTATATATTTTTAGGAAGTTTTTATTCTTAAGATCATCAAGAACTGAATATGAGTTAGTAAGATAGGATAATTTAGTTGGTGCTATTATATATTCCCTTAGTGCTTTTCAATCTAATAAATATGGCTTAGATATACTAAATGTTAGAATCAGAATGGAATGTGTATAAGCTCTATAGTCCTAGAGTTTATTATAATACCAAGATTAAAGTTGTTTACTATGTCTATTTATCCTTTACCTATCTATAAAATATAAGTGAAGTTAGTTTGCTTAATGTTAAGCTTTTACTTTCTTTCAAGATATAAAAATACATTTGATAAAGGCTGCTAGTTTATCATATCTTTACTTACCAATTTACTGAAACTTAAATCCATGCGATGGATATAATGATCAAAGTGCTCCTTTAAGAATAAATCCTTCTATTAATATCTTTAGATAGACAATTCTTATACTAGCTAGTTAAAAGGAGAGGTACTAAAATACCCATTCTACAGCTGTAAAATTATCAATCAAGTCTAAGATTCAAATTAAAATGACTATAGCCTTTTATTTAGCCAGATAAGTATTCTATCTGAGAATGTATAATGACAGAGTCGCAAAAAGCTTAGCTGAAAGGGAGTGTTAGGAATATTTTTGGAGTATAGATATAACTAACTAGGTGCAGATACTGAGAATGAATATTACTTATATATATTATCAGGTTATATATAGCTCAATCATAGGATAAATAGCTTTAAACAAATTATACAATTTACACTTTGGAATAAGCTATTAAGCAGAGCTTTTTAGATAAGGATCTATACTTTACTTTAGAAGTTAACTATAAGTTAGAGTTTCTTATGGAGATTTTTTTTAAGATGAGATCTTTGACTTTGTTCTTTAATATATAATAAGCCAGCTTTTAAGGGTAGCTTAAGGCTTTAAATACGTATTTAAGTTTTCTATACTTAGTAAAAGCTTTAAAGGGTTTTAATAATGATGGACAATTTTAAGAAAGAAAAGGCTAGAACTTAAAAATGATATTAAATAGCTTATGAGTAGTTAAAAAGCATTTAGATGTCAAATCATTTTATAAATTAACTCAGTGAGAAAGGGTAAGTTCTAGGTAAAATGATTATTAAAGCTATTTGAATATGCGTATATTCAAAAGTAACGAAGTTAATAAATATGTTTCTTGAAAAAGTTAGAAATAAATTGTTATTTTTGAAAGAGGAAAAAGTAAGGGTAGAAAATATTTGAAGCTTTCCCAATACAAATGAGATAAATTAAAGCAGAAGACAAATGCTTGGGGATAAAGATTAAAGTGAAGCTATTTAGAAAAAATATAAAAGCATCTATTAAAATTTAGCCTTAAGGCTTTAAATTTTCTCTTTTATTTCTAAATTATAAAGTAAAGAGCTTTTAAAATGTCGATGATTCTAATGATCTTAATATTGCTCTAAAAGGCAAATTCTTAATATTTGTAGCTTATTGACGCTAATAATCCTTATTAATTTAGTGGTTCTGCAGTTACTGCTACATTTACATAATTTTCTTATGATCCAAGTGCAAATTCTTAAGTTTCATGAGCTGTAACTGGATGGTATAAATTTACAAGCTGTGATGGTTCAACTTGAAACAATATTATAGATTTTCAAGGATCATCTGATTGATTAACTTTTTGGACAAAGTCAAGTTCAACACTTAATACTATTTCGTGAGATTGATCAGGAAATATTTGATGAAATGAAGATGATAATCATTATTTTGGGTGTAATATTTGATACTTCCATCTTTTTCAAATGACTAATTAGCCTAAATTATCTTGATGTAATAGTGTACAAAACTATTAATAAACAACATTATATTGTCATACAACAACAAGTTCAAAACACTGAATGAATTTAGATTCTTCATCTATTATGAAAATTGGAAGAGATGAAGGTTTTACAAATTATCCTTTTTACGGTTAAATGCTAGACTTAAGATTTTGAGGATATAATAAATGATTTACTGATTAAGAATTTAGTGCTCTTGCTTAATAAAGTCCCTGTGTTTTAAGTTGCTCTATAGGTTACTGCACTTCTCCTCTAATAAATTCATGTATTAATAATTGTGATCCAAAATGCTTAACTTGCTCAAATACTGGACCTAATGATTGCTGAACTTGCAGAGAAAATTAATATTTAGATACAAGTGTTTATACTTGTAAATGTAACTCTGATTCTTGAAGTACAAGTTCTAATCCTTTTACTTGTTAGAAGTGTTCTTAAACTATGACCAACTGCTAAACTTGTACTGGTGGTTCAACTTGTTTATCATGTTAATCATCTTACTACCTTAGAATAGATGGAACATGCTAAACAGATTGTTCATCTACTTAATAAGATAAAAATGGAGATTACAAATGCTAACTATGCAATTTAGAACTTCCTTATTGTCTTTATTGTGATTAAGCTGGAACAACTTGCAATTAATGCAATACAGGATATTTCCTTATGAGTAATACATGCTATTTATGTTCTGACTACCTAAATGATTGTACAACTTGTTCTGACTAATCTACTTGCATTTAGTGTTGGACTAAATATCTTTACTCCGGCTAATGCTAAGATTAATGTCCTTCTACTTAATAAGATAAAAATGGAGATCGAATTTGTGAACCATGTTCCTAAGTTTTATCGAATTGTTTAGAATGTGCTTTGAATGGTTTGTAATGTACTAAATGTAATGATGGCTATTACATAGGAAATGATTTTAAATGCCATTAATGCTCAGATACTAATTGCAAAGTATGTATTAGCTAAGGAACTATTTGCAATGAATGTATTACTCCATGAAAGTTAGAGCATTCTATAAACAAATGTTCTGCTAAATGCCCAAGTACAGAATAAGATAAAGACAATGATAGAAAGTGCTAGCTATGTAGTTCTTTATTAAGTAATTGTATTTAATGCAATGAGAATGGATTAAAATGCTTATTATGCGATTAATTTTACGTATTAGAGTCAGATGATTTATGTTATCCATGCAGTGCTATAGATTCAAACTGCACTAAATGTTCAAACAAATAAACGTGCTCTTAATGCAATAATCCTTTAAAACTTTCTTAAAATCAATGTGTCTCGAATTGCCCGATTACAGAATAAGATAAAGATGGTAATAGAGATTGTTAGTTGTGTAGAGATGTGCTAAGTAATTGTATTGAGTGCTATGAAGATGGAAGTAGATGTATTACTTGTGATCCGTATTATGTGCTAGAACAAGATGGATTATGCTATGCTTGCAATGGTATTGATGTAAATTGTGCATAATGCTCAAACAAATAAATATGCTCTTAATGCCGTAGTCCTATGAAGCTTTCTTAAAATTAATGCCTTCCAAATTGTCCAAATACAGAATAAGATAAAGACAATGATAGAAAGTGCTAACTATGTAGTTCTGTATTAAGTAATTGTATTTAATGCAATGAGAATGGATTAAAATGCTTATTATGCGATTAATTTTACGTATTAGAGTTAGATGACTTATGTTATCCATGTAGTGCTATTGATTCAAACTGCATATAGTGCTCAAGCAAATAAACGTGCTCTTAATGCAATAATCCTTTAAAGCTTTCTTAAAACCACTGTGTCTCGAATTGCCCGATTACAGAATAGGATAAAGATGGCAATAGAGATTGTTAGTTGTGTAGAGATGTGCTAAGTAGTTGTATTGAGTGCTATGAAGATGGAAGCAGATGTATTACTTGTGATCCGTATTATGTGCTAGAACAAGACGGCCTATGCTATACTTGCAGTGCTATTGATTCAAACTGCATATAGTGCTCAAACAAATAAACGTGCTCTTAATGCAATAATCCTATGAAGCTTTCTTAAAATTAATGCCTTCCAAATTGTCCAAGTACAGAATAAGATAAAGACAACAATAGAATATGCTAGCTATGTAGTTCTGTATTAAGTAATTGTATTTAATGCAATGAAGATGGATTAAAATGCTTATTATGCGATTAATTTTACGTATTAGAGTCAGATGACTTATGTTATCCATGCAGTGCTATTGATTCAAACTGCATATAGTGCTCAAACAAATAAACGTGCTCTTAATGCAATAATCCTTTAAAGCTTTCTTAAAATTAATGCCTTCCAAATTGTCCAAGTACAGAATAGGATAAAGATGGCAATAGAGATTGTTAGTTGTGTAGAGATGTGCTAAGTAGTTGTATTGAGTGCTATGAAGATGGAAGCAGATGTATTACTTGTGATCCGTATTATGTGCTAGAACAAGACGGCCTATGCTATGCTTGCAATGGTATTGATGTAAATTGTGCATAATGCTCAAACAAATAAACATGCTCTTAATGCAATAGTCCTATGAAGCTTTCTTAAAATTAATGCCTTCCAAATTGTCCAAATACAGAATAAGATAAAGACAACAATAGAATATGCTAGTTATGTAATGCCACAATAACCAATTGCATTAAATGTACTGAAGATGGAAAGAAATGCATGCTTTGCGAAGACGGTTACTGGATTAACTAGCAGTTTCAATGTGATCCGTGCTCTTAAAGTATTTTACAGTGCAAATTTTGTTCATAAGATGGCAAAACATGTAATAGTTGTCTATACTCATTTAAGCTTCAAGACAACTAATGTCTGAACAGTTGCTTAGACAATTACTACTACGACTCCTAGAATATATGTACATATTGCAGTAAGAAAGCTACCAGAAATATATGCACAGATAGCTGTCTAGAATAGGAGTAAGATCTAGATAAAGATAATGTTTGCAAGCCATGTAATCTAATTATTGATAATTGCAAGAAATGCCATGAGGTAAATGAAGCGGCAATATGTGATGCATGCTTTACGAGCTATGTTCTATGAGAAAATTCTTGCTTCATGTGTGGTGAAATCCACTAAGACTGCATCAAGTGTAAATAGAAAGGTATTTGTCTAAAGTGTAAAACCCTTATGCTTTCTAGTAATACATGCAAAGCTTAGTGTGACTAAACAGAACAGGACTATGATTATGACTAAGTTTGCTTACCTTGTAGTTAGCAGTTGCAAAACTGTAATAAGTGTAGATAATAAATAAGCCAATGTTATGAGTGTTAAAGTGGATTTTTCCTAGATCAAGATGACTAATGTTAACCATGCTCCGTGATTAATCCAAACTGTACTTAGTGCTCAAGCTAAAATGAATGTACAGCATGCTCAGGTTAAAAATTATCAAATGGAAATTGTGTCAATTAATGCCCTTCGACAGAGCAGGATTAATCAAAGTAAGGAATTTGCAGTCCTTGCAGCTAGACGATAGATAATTGCTAAGAGTGTTCTGAAGATGGAAGTATATGCTTAATCTGCTTTTATCCGTATAATTTAACTTAAAACAATAAATGCGATTCGAATTAGAATTAAGAATAGGAAGAAGAAAAGGAAGAGAAAGAAGAATCCTCTTCAGAAGAGGAATAATCTAATAAAAAAGATGCCGAAAGTGCAAAACGTAGTATTGAAATGTTTAATATAGACAAATCAGAAAAAGAAGCTATGGAAAAAAGTTCTCAGGCATAAGATGTCGGAATGATAGCAGGGGTGAGTTCAGCCACAGCAGCTAGCTTAATACTTCCTTCAAGTGGTTCTGCTGGAAATATCTTTACTCTCATGCTAGCAGATGAATTATTTTATTCAAATGCCTATATAAATGTAGAAAAGCCTGAGATTTTAGAAGCATACTATTATCAATAGAATCAGAATCTACTAAATGAGCTATCAAAGCAAATAAATGTAGACTTTGACTTTAACTTTCTTCAAAACGATTTAGCTGAGATGATGAAATGGGGTGATTGTACTTTTTTAACGAACGCTTCAGTTAACTATATAGTAATACTCGCAATCATTGCATTTGACTTATTCTTATACTTCATTTCTAAATGTATCTAAAGCAATAGATTAAATGATTTTAGACTTAAGTACTTGCATTATAGGTTGGTTCTAACTCTTTACTTCATATTTTGCTTAAAGATAGGTTACTCCTCTATTATCTAGCTTAGCAATTCTAATTTTGGAACCTCTTTTGGTATTGTTAATACACTAGCTGCTGGTTTAAGCTTGGTAAGTTTTCATTTTAGGTCTTTTAAATTTCAGTTATCTTGTACTTAGTTTATATAACAGCGAAATTTGTAAAGATAAAGAGTAGAACAAACCCTGAGAACTAGGACCAGAAAGAGCTGCTTAAAAAATATCAGATGAAGTATTTTACAGTCTTTGATGAACTGAAAACTGAGAAGAAAACTTTGCTATTTTATCCTCTATTTTTGTTTCGAAGATTCTTATTAGCTATCTTTTTGATGGGACTTAGAGATATTCCTTTACTCCAAATAACCCTATGCTTACTTTTGAATCTAATGCAGCTTATATACTTATTCACATGTAAGCCTTTCAAATCCCATTTGGTTAACAAAACCCACATATGCTAAGAGATATGAATGTCCATTCTGTATTCGTTTGACATCTATTTTTATACCTTAGATGACAACACAAAAATAAGAACTTTAGAGCTCATAAGCTCGAATAGAGCTAAGATAATAGGTAAATTAATAGTGCTAGTATCAGATGGGATTTCGTTTATTGCTTTAATTTTCTGTTTCATTTCGATGATAAGAGATATAATCAAGCATTGTAGAAAATTAAAAAAGAAGAAGAAAGAGATGGAAGATAAATGGGCAATAAAGCAAATAGAAATATAGCCAATTTAGGGCTAAGAAAATGAAGAGATTAAAAGCTAAATCTTTATCTAAGATTTAAACCCATACAAGCAGAAATTAGATCTCAATAACGACGATTCGTTTATTATTTAAGCGAATAGCTCACGCCAATTATTACAAAATGATGAGAGTAAAATTTAGCATATATCTGAAACTCAGAATACTACAATGGTAAGTTTTATAACTTTAAACAGCTAGACATTGTATAAAATTAAAACTAGAAGCAGAGAAGATCAAACAAAAGGTTAGAGTTCAAGACTTAACTGATAGATCAGGACTAAAAGCCAGTTTTTAACGAATTGGAAGTAAGATAAACAAGTGAATGGTTGTAGATTATTAAAAAGTGGCTGATTTAAAAAGGCATAATTTAAAGTTTGATAGCAAGTGCACTCTATAAATAGTAAAGAGTTACGAAGAAGACTAATAGTGTAAAGTTAAAGCTGCCTCAAAGAAATAAAAATGGAAGATAAAGATTCTTCGCAATTAAAGAAAAAGGAGGAGAGTTTGATGAGGGACATCCACTGTAACTTTATATTTTATAATTGAATTTATGAATAAACTTATCTAAGCAACTTACTAATGACATTTAATAAAGCTTATTTCGCGATAAGTTTCAATCCTCATTAGATAAAATAAAATAAGTCTACCAAATAAAAAGGCTTTTAGATGGTAAAAGCAAACTCTATTCCATAATAATAGAAGTATATAAGTTAAAATAACTCATAATATATAACAAAATCATAAATATAAAGTATAAAGAAGGAGAAATAGCCCACCTAAGTTAAAAGTAACTCTAATTTTAACTGTTTATACATGCTAGACTTTAACTTATTTTTAGATAGATAACTAGTCATTTAATTAAGTTGAAGCTTTATTAATCTCTAGTTAAGATTATTATTATAATCGTATGTTGAATGCAAGCTTTACTCAAATTCAGAGGAACCTTAATAGATAATTACCTTATTCTAAATATCTAATAAAATCAACTTCAGTTATAGAGAGCCAGAGTAGGTAAAGAGGATAAATTAGTTTGAAGAGAAAATCAAGATTTCGCTCTCTTCTATCGAAGTTTAATCTTCAGATCCATTTCTTCTTAGGAAATACTATAATAAGAAATGCAATCCATATTTAGAAATAAAGGATATAAGAATAATCATTCTCAAGCATCCAAAGCCTATACTGTTATTTAAGCATCTTAAATTAAGTTACAGCTATGAGGTTATAGCATGCTCTACTATATAAAGTAAGGATATATATTATTAACTAATAGAAAGACAATTTAGCTTAAAGATAATAAATATATGGTATGAAAAAGCTTGAAGTACCCTAACTAATAGACACATACACTTATATTTTTAATATCTACTAACCATTTATAACTTTCAAATATCAATCTCAATTATAAACCAGATTGAAAACTTAAATGAATAAGATTAATGGAATTTCGAAGTTTGAGCATAACTGTTTTTGAACGTTTTTGCAAGTTTCAAAGAAGAAGCTCTAATCGAAAATTTTAAGCAAGAGGTAGAAGAATTTCAAGTTCCTTTTGAGAAGTAACTACTTGAAATACTAAGTTAGATTGATGGGAAATAAATGATAATTAAGTGCTTTTTATGAAGTTTTAAAAATGAAGGCAATGGTAATTTTTCTTAATTTCATTAGTACTATAAACTTAACTTACTACTAAGTATATAAACAGTTAAAATTAATAAATCTGGCTATAAGGAAAGGATATTTTAAGAAATAAAACGAAAGGTAGCACCACACATTCACTCTTTAAGCGACTTTATTAGATAGTTTATTTCATTAACATGAGCATATTTCCAAGTATAAGAATCTTTAATTTTATCCTCGCTAAAGATAAAGGTATATACATTGAGTTTAGATTGAACAGATATACTAATAATAAAAGCTAGAGGTCTAAAGCTTCAATTATTTAAGTTATATATCAATGTAATACATATAAGGCTATTTTATGCTTCTAGTCTATATTTGTTTTAATAGCTGTAAAATCTCTCTAACTTATATAATTTAAGGATTTACTTTAACCTTAAATATGAAAAGCAATAAGGAGAGTAATTGCTATTAAAGTGAGAGCAAGAAAATTAAAAAAAGCCAATCTTAAAAGTTCAGGAAGCAGATTAACTAAGCAGAAGATAGATTTTGCTAGATAAAGACTAAACAAATATGCTATATATCTATAAGTTAAATAGCTTTTAGTTCACAACTTCTATTTTTGCTCGTTAATAAAGCTTTCTTAAGATATTCACTTAGAGTATTTAATTTGATAGATAATTAAAATAACTTAGACTAAATAGCTTTCTCGCTCTATTTTACTAAAATAAGTAAAGAGTAGGATTTAGTCATAAGTAATCGTAGATTCTCTCTTTAGTTTTATTTAATCATGCTGATATATGAACTTAATATAGAATTCCTTTTAGATTTAAATTTTAAGCTATAAAATGAAGGGTATAAGAAAAACCAAAATGTAAAAGTCTGACTAAGTAAGTAGAAAAGAGTTCAAAATAAAGCTCCAAAACCGAAGAAAATTAACTATGTGTGGCTGCTTATAAATAGTAAGATGTGCTAGAGTAAGCCTCTCTTTTAATATGAATAATTAGATATATCAATAGCACTATAAATTATCTAATATCTTTCTTTGAGTTATAGATTACATTAAGTTAGAATCTTTATTATTCTTAGCAAAAACTTATCCAACAAACACTTTTTACTATCTATTCCTTCCTAAATCATATCTAGTAAATAAAATTGTCGTGAACATCAAGCTTTTCCTTGATTATTTTAAACTGATTAATGTCTTTTATTTCTCTTTTTGATTTCTATATTCCTACTATTATTATCATCTTCAATTCAACCAATCTCTTTATCTCCTTTAACAGTCAGTTTACCCCTCATTATCTCTTATTCCTCACTCTTGTATTTTGCTTCTAATTTCCTAAAGTCTATGCTATATAAAATTAGAGTTAGCTAAGATTACCTTGGCAAGTTTTAGCTTATAAACTAAGTAGTTAGCTTATAATTATCTTCTTACTAGAACTAGTATACTAAGCCATAACTCCTGATACATCAATCCTAATTAGATTTATAATGTAATTACCAGCCTATACGATCTAAGATTTCTACTACTGAAATAAGCCAATTTTGTTTCTAGCTTTTATTTTAGTTAATAATGATTATAAATGTGAGATAAGATAAAAATATCTAAAGGAAAGGATTGAACAATATTTTATGCCATTAAGAAAGAAATTTATCAACTAAAAAGAAGCGAACTAAAGGCTAGAGGAAATCAACTAATCTTAGAAAAAAGAAATCTTCAAGTCTGTTAAATGCTAAAATTGATTGCTAAGATAAACTAAAAATAGTAAAAGAAGATATTTAATTGTAATTATTGGAGCTGATAGATTGCTCTCAAAACAGCTATTTAAAACGCGGTTATAGAATAAGAAGTTATAATTAGAATGGATATCAAGGAGTATTATAATTACAATTGAAACTATGAAACTGATGGAATAAAAGGAAACTAACAGAGCTTTAAATAACAAAAACTAATATAAAGGAATTATATAATTGTAGTTCAACCTATGTTTATGTAAGAATTGTAAGATATTCTGGAAATAGAAGGAGTAAAAATGGTTATTCAACCCACTATAATCTAATAAGTCATAACTTAAATCTGTGGAATCATTCATGACTTGCAATTTTAGTTAAATAGTTATTAGAAATCAATTTCTTTTTCCTTAATAAACAAATTTATAAAGAATATCTGCTTTCCTTTTTAATATACTGACAAATGTATTTCTGTTTTAAAGAAACTCTAATCACAAACTAATAGCATGTCTATGAATTAATATAACAATTAGGTTTGAATTTATAAATGATAAATGTATTAATAAGCTTAATTTTAGAATTAATACAGCTAAAGTAAAAATTGCATAGAGCACTAGTAATTACTATAATCTCAGAAATGAGATAAATAAACCCTCTATTTTATATTTCCATTTACCTATAAATTATTAATAGACGAATAAGTGAGATTGAGAATTAGACTAAGATAGCTTAATTATATAAACTTGTTATTTACAAGTGATTTTAAAACTTAATCTTTATATTATGGATATATCATTTGAGTATAATTAAAAAAACAAAAAATTAAATACGGAGTTCAATTTATATTACTGAGAATAAAAAGAAAAGTTAAAGAATCGTTATCCAATTCACTAAACATAGTAATTAAGTGGATATTGATAGAAAGCATTATGCTAAATATCTTAAGATCATTGATTTGTAAAATATTTAAAGGTATAAGTGCGTCAGATAGTGTATTTAAAAAGTTGTAAAATACCATATAAAAAAAGATTATAACTGATAATCTTTTTCTCTAATTTTGCAATTATAAGAAGATTATCT
The DNA here is from genome assembly GCA_946699065.1 of Loxodes magnus. Lineage (NCBI taxonomy): Eukaryota > Ciliophora > Karyorelictea > Loxodida > Loxodidae > Loxodes > Loxodes magnus. The sequence continues at coordinate 44,931 of CAMPDV010000425.1, forward strand.
GTATAATTCCTGATGTTTTTAACGTTATTAAGAATCAGGAAATACCGACTTTTATAAAGTATTGCTTTAAGGTTTTAATAAGTATGTCTTCCAAGTTTTTAATTGAAGAAGCAATTTAGGAAAATAGATATAAAATTAAGGAATATAGTTTTAAATTAAAGTAGCTGATAACCAAAATAATTATGAATGAAAGTGAATGAAAAAATATAAATATAGCAAAGCATTTCTCATTGCTAAAAAATTAAAAGATCAACTATATAAATATTGAGGAAGCATTCTAAATTATAGTGGAGTGATATATAAAAATAAAATAAAAAAATTTAGGAAATTTTCAAATATTAAATATTTATAACTTAAGATATGATTAAATAGGATGTAGACCATATATTATTTATAAAAAAAGATGAATATACTTCTAAGAAAAAGTTTGATTCTTTTAAAAGTAATGAAATATTATAAGTTAAAAGGGAGAATAATGATAAAAAACTAAGATTATAGAATTATTATATAATAAATCTTTGACAGACTTTTTTATCTTAAAAGAATAAATAAATTGTGTATAGTAGGTTGCTTATTTATTTTTATATCAGTGGATAAAAACAAAAGAGAAAGTTATTATTTTCTATAATTCTCAAATATTTTTATAAGTTTAATTTAAGAATCAAATTCAAAAAAGTTTCCGCATTGGATTTGTTTGCCTCATTGATTTTTAGCATTATCCCAGTAATTTTTATATATAGCATCAACAAGATAAAATTTAAGATGCTTAAATCAACTTTATGCTTTTCTATTTTTTTAATTTATTTACACATAAAAAAGAGATTTTAGTCTCTAACTAGTTATTTTAAATTACAGGTCTTTTCTTAAGAATTAGGAAAAAAGTAATTAAAATAATAATAAAAAAGTGCCTTATTTAATTAATTAATACGATTTAGAGTATTTTGCTCTTGCTATATCACTACCATTTCTATTTCATCTATAAAAACTTATTTTTGTTTCCTTTATTTTGACTTTAAGTTCTTTTCTAACTTAGAATTTTTCATAATTTTGTAAGTATTTTATTCCATTCATTTTATCTTTTTGACTGCTTTAATTTTAGAAATTTTAAGACCTTAGTAAAATAGAAGGCTTACAAAATAGAAAAAAAATTAAATTTCTAATTTAAGAAAAAAATAAAGCTGATTACTTCGAATGATGGTATTCAAGTAAGATCTATTTATTCTCATTGCATAATAAAAAAACGAAAATTTTTTTTTAATTTCTATTCTAACAAGTTTTTTCATCCTTGAATTTCGATTAAACTTCGTAATTTTAATTTCTTACAGACAAATTTTACCTTCACTTCCTCATTTTATTTTTTTTAATTAAGGGTAGAAGCCAGAATAATTGCATAAATTTAACTTTTTGTCTTTATATTTTTCAGCCTTAATTTTAAATTAACTACTTCAATCTTTTTTTATAATATATCCCAATATATCTATTAATTACTAGTTAAAAGCTAAACTAAGGGATTAGATTTATATTTTTAAATGGCTTTATTTAAGTATCAGATAAGCTATTTAATTTTACTAATAGAGGCATATTTTATCTATGAGATGTTTTTTATTGATTATATTAATTGACTGATTAAAAGTTCTAGAAGTTCATGCTAGCAACAGTTAGAAAAGCTAAATTATATTAAAGCTCCATTTTTATCTGACGAGAATAGATTTTCATAAAATCTATTGATGTAACTAGTTCAAAAATTATTCCTTAAAGCATTACATTAATTCTCTTCCTAAAAGCCTGGAAATAAAGACATCACATTGAATGGTTAATGATATGTTTAGTTTTAAATTTCTAAAAGCTATGTAAAGTTAAAGCTTCAAGCATAGATAAGAAAAAAAGAATTATATCTTATCTTTTTATTTCAGAACCTTTAATTTTTCTTGCTATAAATAAAAAGCTAAATAAGGAAAAAAGGATCTTTGAACTAAAGTTACTACCTTTCCTATTTTTATAACTGATAAACTAAGCAAGATAAATTGTATACTTGCTTATTGCTAATTTAAGTCTTCTTCATTCTAATTGAGAATCCAGTTTCAAACTTTATATAACTAATTTAAATCTAATTATAGAGCTTAGATATAAATGGATTATAAGTCTTTAAGCAAAATTTCATTTTTGTTAAAGAAAAAAAAGATAATTTTAAACATCTTAGATAGATAAGAAAGGCTATTTATGCCATATATCTTGCTTTTGCTTGTGCTTTATTACTTTCAAAAGCGTTCCCTTCGTTTTTTATCTAATCTTTACTTTAAATCGTAATTTCCTAAACTTCTTTATACATCTTCTAGTTTTCTTTAGTTAGAGAAATGCTTTAAATTTTAAAGCTGCAGCTAATAAATAAAGACTACTAAGATCATATCCTAAATCTTAGATTTAAAATATTTTTCATTATAGTTCAAATTCCTATTTTAAGCCTATCTTTCTAAGTTAGAGATTAATAGAGATGAATAAAGCTTTAAATGATATTATAAAGAATTTAAATACTATTTGATTGCTTTAGTGATATATTAGGTATATCTAGTTCAATTTTATAGCTGTCAAATAAATTTTTATTCTATTTCTCTTTTTATTTTGCTTCAAGTTATCTATTTTTAAACTTCTTATGCCTTGAAAGTTTGAAAAGGTAATAATCAGTTGTTAGAATCATTTTTTCCAATTTGTCTAAATTTCTTAGCGAGATGAAATATTTTAATGGTAGTAACTTAAGAAGAATTTAGATTTTTCTTAAGAAGCAATACTTATATGGCTGCATTAAGTATTGATTTTATATGCTTTTTAATTATCTCAATTTCTTTATATTTATACCTAAGCTTCTTGTCTCTAATTCTCTTACATCGAATTGATATACACTTGCATACTTCTACTCTATTTCTTATCTTTTTAAAACGTAAAACCACTTCTCATCTTATCGCAATTCGAAGAAACTTTGACGAAAAGTTACTTTTTTACTTAAAAAGAATCAAAAAATGTGCTAGAATAAGTTTTATCCCTAAATTTGATTGTGTAGATTTTTAAAATAATGGAGGTTTGATAAACTAGCAAGTAAAGGACTACAAAAATAAGATCTTAAAGCAGATTAAATAAAATTAGTGTAATAGAGCTTGTTAAATAAAAAAGCTTAACTTAAAGTAATTTGGCTTTAGTTAAAAGAAGCTAAGTTTAAATAAATTTTATTGGCTTTCTTTAAAGAAGCATATTCTTATAAAGTTCATTTCTAATTTTTAAATATTTAGCTAATAAATAGAAAGTGTGAGGTAAACCTAAAATAATAGATTCATAGGATTTTGAAGGCTAAATAGTTGTATTTAGTAGTCTGTTATCTATATAAATCCTAAATTTAGTTAATTATATTAAAAAATCTTCATAAATTGGGTAACTCATTTTTATCTCCATAAAGCTTTTTAACTCTAAAAGAGTTGGTAACTAGATTACTTCTAAGGTTTTTTATAAAATGAAATAAGTTTTGTATAAAAGAAGGTTCACATATTTAATAAGTTATTTATTAAGATAAATGAAAGATTTAGAAATAATTTAAATATTAAATTAACTTATGCTAAGTTAATAAAAGTAAATTTCATTTGCAATCGTTTGCCTCTCATGCAATTTATTATTAATCTTACTGATGGTTTAATCTTTATCTATTTCTTTTTAATTTTATAAACTTTTTTCTCTTTTTTAAGGTTTTTTTTCGCTATTTTAAGTTTCTTTTTATATTGCTATGAAGTTGCGTTTTAGATTTCAGAATTTTCTTACAAAAGATAATGATTACTCTTCAATAGATTTCATTCCACTATAGACTTTTTTATTTCTAGAGACGATTGATATTAAGCTTTTTCTATGGAAAACTAAATTTCATCGAAAACACTTATTTATTTTTCTTCTTTCTAAGTTTTCTCATTTTAATTATCAATCTATATAAATAAATTACCTTTGTGCTTGAGAATTGTGTTTGCTTTTATCTTCCATATCTCTAATTATAAGAATAACTAGAATTTTATTCTAAAAAAGTGTTCTTTTCCTTAAATCAGATAGTTATTCTATATCCACTACTTTTAATATATTTTCTACCTAATTGTCTTCTAAGCCTTATATTTCCATTTCTGATTAATCGATTTATCTTGCTAATTAGTCTGGAGTTTGCTTCAATGCTTTAGCGTTTTTTTCTTCCTATTTTTATTTTTTCTTTTCTCTTAGTTCCTTCACTATTTGTTTTACCATAACTCCAAAAATCATACCTACATAAGTGATTGTACTAGATATTGTTATAATACTAACACCTATATTTTATACAGTTTAAGATATGAATGAAAAGAGGATTCTCAGGCTTGAATTATTAGCTAAAGAATAAAAATAGAAATTGAAGGAATTACGAATGATTAGCCATAACTCTTGGAATACTTGACTTAAGTTTAGTAAATTAGACTCAAAAGGTTTGTATTTTAGGATATATAGAAGCATTGAAAAGCTTAAAGATATGGTTAAAATTATTTGAGCTAGAGGTGTATTACTTAAGGCAATCAAGACAGTTGATAGTAGTAATATTCTAAGCAAAAATAGGAAATTAAGTATTAAAGTTGGCTTCTCTAGTTTTAATTCATCAAACAAAGAGAAGTATTTTTGAATGTAATTTCAATAAATTCTTCCTAGTTTTAAGGTTAAGGGACTATTTTATCTTTAATGCTGAAATATTTTTTTATAAAATAGAGAAAGCGAATTATAAGAATAACTTATAAAACCTAAATTTATAAAATAAATTTACTAAGCATAAATATGCAGCTAGTGTGTTTATTATGAAAGACTTTTATTAATGGCTTGAGTATACTATTTAAAGAATATATGAGTATGACATCTAAAGGTTAAATAGTAAATAAAAAGTTAAGGGGAGTCGAAAATGCAAATATTTTAATCTGATCTTAGTAAGAGCGTTAGACCAGAAAAATCTTCGCGTTAGATTTAATAAATATCTAGAATTAAAGCAGAAAATCAAGATGATTATTGTATTTTCTATAAAGGAATAACTTTTATATCCTAACACTTTCCATTTATTTTCTTCTACTAATTGGATTTCATTATCGAAAATAATTTTTTATTCAATAGTTTTAATTAAGTTTTTACTTTGCTCATAATAATAAGCAGATAAATTTTCTGGTTTGTAGAGTTGAATATAAGCATTTATCTAAAATATTTCATTCATTAACATAAATTAAAATCAATAAGGAGAATAAATGCCTTCTGAAATTAAGCTAATTGAGGAAATTGTATAAATACCAATCATCCCAATATTTTATATTTGTTAGTTTTATTAAATAAATTCTTTTTATTTATCTGTTATATCAAAACTTTCTATAGATATTTCTTACGAACTTTAATCAGCTAAATCTTCTTTATCAGTTTATGTTTAATTTTCTTATTTTTCTGAGTTATCTGTTTCTTTTTATTATTCTTCTTCTTAATCTCTATTTATAAGCAAATATTGTTCTTTGATATAATAAAAGGCTAATAGCACTTGTAGCATACTATTCCGTCTTCCGAACATTCTTCACAATTCTCTATTACTTTACTACAAAATTCACATATTCCTCTCTTTTATTTATCTTATTCTATAGCTGGACAATTGTCTACACATGTATTTTATGATAGCTTTTGTCTGTCGCATTTTGAGTATTTATCTTAATCTTCACAAGAAGTACAGTTCTAATGTATTTCTTAACATGATTTACATTGTTTGTCGATATCTAAGTAAAATCCTTCTTAGCATTCATAGCATTACTTGTTATTCATATCACATTTATTACAATTTTCTATTTCCTAACTACAAGGTTAACAAACATTATCTCAATCGTTATCTTATTCAGTTTCATCACGTTTCATCTTACACTAGTTTTAGGACAGATATAAGCTTTTACACTATAAGCAAGCGTTTTGATTTTAGCAGATAAAGCAATCTTTGATGATTTCTTCACATTTAATACATTTATTTTCTTATAGAAAATGATTATTATAGCAAGTATCACACATTAACTTATCTTCCTCTTCATGGCATTTTTCGCATTATTATATTTCTAAGCTACATAATCTACAAATATTATCTTTATCTATGTCTTACTCATATTCTTAGCATTCATCTATGCAATCATTCTAAGATAATTTCTTATTACAAAACTAGCAAATATGTTAAGCATATAAATAATAGTTCTTAGAACACTCATCAACACATTAACCGGATTATACTAATTTAGTTGAATATTAAGGGGCAGTTAGTTGATCAGAGCAAGTTGCACAATCATTAGGATAACTAGAACATAAAGAGCAAGTATCGTTCATAAGGAAATATCCTATATCACATTAATTGCTTATTGTTCCAGCTAAATTACATTAAAGACAGTTAGAAAGTACTCTACTACATAGTTCACATTTATAATCCTCTTCCTTGTCTTACTTGAAGTACAACCAGTTTAGCAAGTTCCATCCTATCTAAGATAATAAGATGCTTAGCAGGATAAACAAGTTGAGCCATCAGTGCAATTTTAACAGTTAGCTATGGTTTATTAACACTCTTAGCATGTAAAGGGATTAGAACTTGTACTTCAAGAATCAGAGTTACACCTGCAATTATAATCATTAATATCTAAATGTTAATTTACTCTGCAACTTCAGCAATTATTTGTTCCAGAACTCTAGCAAGCTTAGCAATTAGGATCACAAATATTAATGCATGAATCTAATAAAGGAGTAGTACAAAAACCTTTTGAGCAACTTAAAAGCACTGGGACTTTATTAAGCAAGATTACTAAATTCTTAATTGGTAAATAATTTATTAAACCCTCAAAATCTTAAATCTTACATTTGTAGTATAAATTATAGTTGCACAATAAAATGCGTTTTATTAATAGTATTATACTATTACATCATGATAGTTGTGGCTAATTAGTCATTTGAAAAAGATGAAAGTATCAAATATTACATCCAAATTAATGGTTAATATCCTAATATCATGATGAAGAGCCTGGTAAATTCCAAGAAGTTTTATTGATTATTCCAAGTATTCTTGTTCGAAAACTCATTTTGATACTTCCTGTCTAAAAATCTATGATTCTATTTTATTATATATATTTTTTAAAACCGCCATAGTTGTTTGAAGGTGAACAACAAGGTCATCTTCATCAGAGGTTGGGGAAGTTAAGTACCCATAATCGACTTTATGTCTTCCTCTGCTTTGGTTTGACCTCGAGATATAAGATTCTTAGACCTTCGGCACTGGCTTAGTTTAAATTTAATTTAATTTAATTCTGGAACTAAAAAGAAATAATATTGCGAGCTTCATCAGAGGTGGGGAATTTAAGTACCCATAATTGACACATGTCGTCCTCTGCTTTGGTGAGGCAATGAGACACAATCCTGCCATGTCCTTGGACCTCCAACAAGTATTAAAGATTACGAGTATTCTAAAATTATATCAGTATTGAACATTTTTATCAGTACTGAATAATTATACCAGTATTGAACAAGGTCCACCAGTATCTGATAATTTTATCAGTAAGAAACATTCTTGCAAGTATGAAACATTTTTTTAAAGAGCTGCGCACCAACGAGAGTGCTACGCGCTCTATAATCAAATTTATTTATTTATGTATTACTACATTAAGCTAATTTTAATCAACCTGTTACAGCTCACGAAATTGTCGAATTTACACTAGGATCATAAGAAAGTTATGCAAATGAGACAGTAATTGTATTACCATAGAACTAATAAGGAGCAGTTGCCTCAATTAGTTAGTAGAATCATGATCTGATTTGTTAGAAAAATATTAAGATTATTAGAGCCACTAACATTTGTAAAATATTTTAGCTAATATCTTGGTGATAAAAGAATTTAATTTAATCAAACAATCATTAAGTCTACTGAAGTGCCAATTGGGAATCTCCTTGTAAAATAAATTTACTTGGATGCTTTATTCTTAAACTTTAGTCCAAGCATCAGCATTAATTAATTAATTAAAATATAATAGTTTCGATATTTAAGAATATTGAGACATATTTGCAATAAATATAGCTTAGACTATACTATAAATATTACAAATTTGTTGAAAGATAAAAGTTTGTAAATGTCAATCAAGCTTCTTCTTGTTCTTTCTCTATCATATATTTTTATTTATTGTCTTGATGAATATTGTCTTTTTTTCCTTCTAGAAATTCTTCTAAAAGTTCATCTTGTAGTTCAAACATTTCAATACGCTTTTTTAGTAATTTAGAATGAAAATTTTTGATTAATTTGTCTATTTTAGGAGTTTGATTTTTTTTTAAATGTTTGTTTATATAGTTTTAGTCATAAAGAATTAGTTTCTTCTTGTCTTTTTCTTTAAAAGCTTTATGACTTTCAAGTTCCTCAACAATCTCTGCATAGTATTAGCAATTAAAAATATGATCAGTTTCATCAAAGTCTTAGCCACATAAGCAAATAAGGCTATATCTAACCCTAATGTGGCGATTACTAAATTCTTATTAAAAATTATAAGAAAAAGTCCTCAGTTTATAAATAGAAAGAGTCTCTCTAATATAGTGTTTATTATATTTGGTATAATTAATTTCACGAAATACACTTTAATTATTTTCTATTTAATCTATAATTCTTTTTCTGTTGGCATAAGTGTATTCCTAGTGAGACATTCCATTAAGAATTTATGTTTTATTTTTTATTCTGTGAACATATAAAAATCCATCTTACTCTAAACATGTGACATGTCAAAATTATACAAATCGATACATTTCTTTAGATGTTTCTAGTATGTTAAATTAAATTTAGTGCATTTTTCTAATAGAAAAACAGTATCTGAGTTAGGATTTTCTTTGCTATATTACATTAATTTTTAATAAAAGTGCACTAAATTTTTAGTTGCTATATGTGTAAAAGGAAGCCAGTTTAGATCAATAAAGCATGAATCATTGAATGTGAATTCTTAAGATCTAAACGCCTATCTTGAGATAAGTCTTTACGATTTTGTTATCTTGTTTTTTATTCCTTTAATTCCAGAAATAATAGCTCACAGAGTAATATCACTTCCATATTCAACTTTAGGCAAAATAAAAATTCTACAAAGAGTTTTGAAGCTGAGAAGGGATACTAATCCATATTTAGAAAATATTGCAGTAGCTTTTTAAATAGCTACTCTGTGTTTGGTAGCTATTGCTGAACAATTTAATTTGTTATTTTATTTTATTACTAACTAATATCCTAAATAGGTAACTTCATCTTTTTAATCAATTGAAATCCCATTGAGCTTTATATTAATAGAAGGTTAGCTTTCTTTTCATTGATTTTTCAGGAATTCTATTACTTCACATTTGGCTACATTAATTGTAAGTTTTACTCAATCAAAAACTGTAGATGTAGCTTGTAATAATTTTTAGGCATTTTTCTAGGAAGAAGACAATTGGATTAAGTCGTCAGCGAAGGCTCGTACTATGAAAGTTTTAGAGAATATTTGAAATCCTAATTTCTTCTGATTATCTTCTAAATATCTTATAACAATATCATAGTATAAAATTGCAAGTACAGGTGCATGGCAACTTCCTTATAATACTCCATTGCTATATTTAATTGTTATTGTAAGATATCCATCAATTATAAACTTAGCATCAACATTATCGTAAAAAGATTCTAGTGCCAACATTAGGTTCAAAGGTAGCCTAAGTATTCTAAGATGATCTAAAAGTAATTTCCTAGATATGCTATCAAACATTTTTTCTACATCTATTAAAGTAGCAATTAATTACTTTTTATGACCATCTACAATGCAAGTCTATAATTTACTAAATAGTTCAAATTTGCTAAGTAGTGGAACGTTTACGAATAAATCCAAATTAGGCTGGATGTAAAATGTTTCGTTCATAAATATAATTATAAAGTCGTAATGTTAGTGCTTTATCATAAATTTTAAGTAGACAGTTCAATAAAGCGATAGGTCGTCAATTACATCAATTACTTTTGTTTCCCTTTTTGAAAATTGGAAGAATGTTTATTTTTTTAATTGCATTAGGTATTTTAAGTGTTCTAAGCATGTTATTAATGAAACTTGTAATAATTTGATGCAAATCTTATCCTCCATATTTAATAAGTTTAGCTTTTAGATCATCATTACCTGTAACTTTATTATTTACAAGCTAAGATATAATTTTTTTAATTTCAAATCACATAAAAAGAGGCATATTTTATAAATGACTTAATTTCTAATTTCTAATTTAAGATAGAAGATTTATTTCTAAATATACCTCTATTTTTTATTTGAGAAGTTAAATTCTATCTTACTTATTATTGAATGTTTATCAAAAACGTTAGCTTCCCAATTTTCAATAAATTGCTGTTGTTATTTAAAGAAAAAATTCATCTAATTACGAATTTAGGGTTTATTAGATTTTTAGCTTGTTTAAACATTATTTAAGCATTTTTTTAAGATTTTTATGTTTTTCCTTAGCTTTTTATTTTCTTCATTTCCAAAATTTGTGAAGATAACGCTTATAAGTTTAAGTTTTAAGCTAGTAAAGTTTTGTAACTTCTTAATTATGACGTCCATACAAAGCTAATGCGTTCTAATATGCAATATTATCGTTTTTTGCTTGAACAAATAACGTAGCTAAGTAACTCGGCAATTGATAATAGTTTTTCCTTTGATTTTAAGATCCAACCGCAATCTCACCATTATAACTAATAAGATCGCAGATGAATTAGTACTAATTTTCAACATCGTTTTAATTAAGTTACTAGAGATGATAAAATTATCCTAAAAATATATTTTAATAATAGTTTCTTATGTCCAAATCCTATAGTTTAGAAATTTTAAAGAGTAATCGTTATTCTTAATCTTATTCACTTCTTTTTAATTTGTAATTTAATGTAATACTTAATCAAAAAGATCAGTATGCAAACCCGAATCTTGGATAACTTTATAGTCGACGAAATCATCAGAATTTAAATGTTAAGTTGCCAAGAAGTAGTAATTACAATAGCATTAATTATTCGCTCTATGAATAAATGTGTTGGACTCATTAACATTTAAAATTATTAATTCATTTGCTTCTATAAAGTCTAGTAATCTTTAAGTATTATTATTTATTTGTGATTAATTATTACCGTAGTTAGGAATTAAGGTATTAAAGTCGCCACAAAGGATAGTAGGATTCTGGTCACTATTATTTATTATATTATTAAGGTATTCATATACAATATCCTTATAAATATTTGATTTTTCATTTGTAGGCAAATAACATGATGCTATTATTAAATTTCCAACTCTCACGCTTATAAAATGTCCAGGAAGATTTGAGAAATCTAATTAATTTTAACAAGAATCAAGTTACTTTTTTACTAATAGACATACTCCACCTGCACGTTTATTTGCGTTTTAGTAATAGGTACGATATTGTTCTATAACAATTGGGCAATATGTTTATTACGTTCACGTTTCGTTTATTGAAAAAATGTCAAATTCATTGTCAAAGATGGATTATTATAATGACACTTGTTTACTAGCTTTTGAGCTTATATATACATGTCCTATTTTTATTTTCTTAGATTCTTGCTCTCCACCAGGGAGCCCTCACTATTATATGCAAATATATTTAGTCCCTTATAAATCTCTTTAAATATGTATCAGTTCTTTTTTATACTCAGGGTGCTGGTGGAAATATTAGATCAAAATGTAAATTACGTAAATCGAATAAGATTCTAGTAGTTTATTGTCTATTTTAATAACATTTTAGGTACTATCTACAGTGTCTTGAGTTGATTCTTTATTAATTGCTATATACCTTCCTTGAACATTGCTCGCTTAATATTAGTTCCTCCTTCACGAGCCTTGTTTGATAAAGTTTTATAGTTGAGGAGATTGAAAATTTTATAATCGTATTATCTTTTCACTTTCTCTTTCATTTTTTCATTTAATAGTGCGTTTAGCTGGAAGATATTAAATTCCATCTCCTTCATGTTTTCTTTTGAAAGGATTTTATTATTGATAACAGTGCGATTCTAGTTTTCAATATAATTAATGTTTGTTTAGTTCATTTAATCTTTTTATCAAGGCTTGGTTTTTAGATAATATAATTCTTTCATTAATTATTCATTAATTTCTTATTATTTTCTTAAGTTTTACTCAAGCTTTAATTGTCACAAATGAATTTCATATTTAGCTAATGAAAGAATTACTGGAGTTTTATATAATTCTCATCAAGCAAATTTGTCTAGCAAAATTGATTTTATTATTCAATTTTTATTGCACTAGATGAAGCATTTGAACATTAAGCTTTAACTTATATTTTTTTATCCTAACTTATATTGTCTGTTTAAGTTTGAATAATTTTATGTGAATTTACTTCCGTTTAAGTTTACATTTCAACTTGGATTATTTTTTGTATTTGTAACTGATTAGTATAAATGATTGTATTATTTTCTAATTCTCTTTTTTTTATATTAATATATCTTAAATGATATGATATTTTCATTGTAACTCTGTTTTCAACATCATATATTACTTATTTCCATTTTAATATTGCTTTTCTAATTCTTTACCCAAATATAAAATTTAATTCTATAGCATTAAACACTAATCAATAGATTATTGATTTAAATATTAATAATTTTATAATTAAGCTTCAATGTTTATTTTTTATTAATAGGCTTCTTAAAGTTCTAGTTAGATATGCTTTATTGCTTATTCTACATATCTTCCTTGTATGTTTTTCCATTTCATATTAATTTCTTCTTCATTTTCCTTATTTAATAAAATTTTAAAGTTAAGGAGCCGTTAAATTGAATTCTCTTATTATTTTATCAGACTCTTACAAATTTAATTATTACTACATTAAGCGCTTAGCTGATGGAATTAAATTATTATTATCCTCTTCATGTTTCCTCTTGAGTTAATTAAAATTGTTATTAGTAGTTTCAGTTGCCATGCTGATTTAAATATTAGTTGTCTAAATCTGCTATTCTTTTTTCAAAGGTTGAGTCTCTTGCTTAAATATCTATTTTATTAATTTCTTATTTTCTTAATATAATTTCTTCTAGTTTTCTAAGTTATTCTAGATATTTAAAATAAATTTACTTGTTTCATTTAATAACTCCTGCATATACTTTGCAATTTTGGAAAGAAGAATCAGATCATTTGCTCATCGTCTGCATGCGAAGCTAAAGTTCCAACCCTGACGTTTGAATCCCAATTATGTATTTTTACTTTCCAAATATCTAATTACTATGTCATAATACAACAATGCTAAAACTAGTCCATGTAAACTTCCTTATATAACTCCATTGTTTTATTGTAATGTTCTGGTGTTCTTTCCATCTATTTTAAATGAAGAATTTAGGTTTCTGTAAAACAACTCTAAGGCTTTTATTAGTCCAAGTGGTAATTTAACTCTCTTTAATTAATCTAATAAAAGTCTTCTTTCTATTGAGTCAAAAATTTTTTCAACATCTATCAGTGTTGCTATCAATTAGTCTTAACTTTAGAAAGTTTCCGATAGTTATCAATTATTTGTTATATTATTCAAATTTATTAAGTTGTTTATCTGATTTTTATAAATCCCATTTATGAAAGGTGAATCAAATTTCTCTAATAAATTAGATTGTATAGTCTTTTTGTTAAAGCTTTATCATATAGTTTTATAATAATATTAATAAGAGAAATAGGTAGTCAGTTTTTCCAGTCATCTTTATTCCCTTTTTAAATATTGGAATTATCGTCAATGTATTTAATTCCTAAGGGATTTTTCCAAATCTTAACATATTATTCAGAAAAGAGTGAAGATTATTAACAAATATTATCTACCATATTTCTGAAGTTCACTTTTTATTCCGTCTGGACCAGCTGCTTTTCCATTCGTAATTTCTTTTATAATTCTTGTATTTCTTGTATGGTAAAAGATAAATCCTAATAAATATGAGAGTTGATAATATTTAATTTCTTAAATACTATCTTATATTTTATCTATTTTTCATTACTAAGATTTATTTATTATTGAGTTAGATTAGAATGTTTGATAAAATTTATAATTCTTCCATGAATCAATGGTTTTATTTTTGATTTCTTAATTAAAATTCATTTAATTTATTATTTTAGGCTTTTTAATTTTCTTAGTATGTGAAAATATTTCTTTAGAATCTCCATTTAGAAATAGAAATTTCTTTTTTGCTTTGTTTTTTCAAGCTTTCACAAATTAGAATTGAAGTCATTCAGAATGTTGTTTCACTTTTTCATGAATATTAGTTACTTATTAGTTTATTCTTCCAGATATAATGAATGCTTCTTTATATACTGAGTTAACCCTTTTAGGCCTACATATTTCTTAATAAGATCTCGAGGAAATTTGTTATAACTTGTGTCTGGAATAAATGATCCTAATGTTTAATCAGCATTGTATTAGATGTTATTTTTGATAAATTCATATTAATCTTCAAGATTATCTTAATCTATCTTAATGAATTCTAGATAAGTTTGCAGGAAAGATTCTAAATATTTTTGGCAATCTATTGAATCTTATAACCTATTTATTTTATATTTCCTCAAATTCTTGCATATCTTCAATTAATCTTACATAAAATTAAGTTTTGCTTTATAAATAAATTTGCAGAACAAATTTTCTTTTTAAGCTATAATATCATCTTATTACTGTTTATCTTATAAAAGAATTGTTTCAGGAATTAAGTTTTTATCATTAAATAATCTAGCAATTTTCAGTTGATATCATACTTTATGAATAAATATAATTACAATCTTTAAAATATCAATCAAATAGATAAATGAACAAAAAATAATGACTATTTAATTATAAAATGAATATGAAAACATTTTAATTTAATTTCTTGATAAGATCAATAAATTGAAATCATTGTTTAATCTTTTAAAAATTATATTAAATAAAGTATTTAAATATTATTATGTTTATGAATATTTAGTATCTTAAATTAAAAAATACTATATTGTATATTAAAGCAAACATTTATTAAAGGAATGCTTAAATTAAAAATTATAATTTAGTTGTCTAATAATCTACAATATAACAAAAATAGTTCATTATTAAGGTTATTTATGAAATTGTGTACTATTAGCATTATCGGCTTAGTAAAAACTTTGCTTTTCATTATGCTATATATGTTTCTTTTTATATTGTTCGAAATATTTGCCATTGTTTATAGGTATAATTATAATTATAATAGTTATTAACTTACACTTTGTATATTATTTTAATTAATTCAAAAGATTAAAGCTTTTCTTTTAACTTTTTTGATATAATGAAAACTATATTGATTTCTTAATTATTTACACTTTTATTTTGGTAATTCGTATTATTTACTTAAAATCAGAAAGTTTATCTTTAAAGCTTTTCTTTTTAATATTACAAAATGAAAAATTTTAAAGATAAAAAATATAGCAATTTTTCTTAAAAATTCCATTTTCCTATCTAAATTAACGTCTTTTCGCAAAATAAAAAAAAGATAAATTAGTCGTAGTAAGCTCTTTTCAAAGCACTTTTGCTCATCTTTTTAAATTTTTTAATGCTTTTCTTATTATTATAATAAAACGGTTTTTTTAAACTTGATTAATAAGTTTTTATTTGTATATTTGATATAGTTAGGTTAGACATATTATTTAGATACTTGTTTAATTAATTTTTTGAATTATTTGCAGATTTGCCTAAAATTTATTATTACAAATTCATTATACATAATTTTTTCTATTTGACTGTTCATATTTTTATAAATGGATTTTTAAATTCCTTTTAGATTAGTTTTTTAACAATTCGCAATACCTATTATAAAAGGTAACATTAAGCACATTTATAGAGGTCTTTTTTTACTAATTTTATTTCTTCCTAAAATTGTCATTTATCTTTTTTATATTTACTTCTTAAAACCATTTTTAAAAAATTGTTCATATCTTTTAAAATTTTTTCCCTTAAAATAAAATTTATCCATCCCGAAAATCTTTTGTAACGTATAACTTAGAGCGTAAAAAAAAGATAATTTTTTCACGATTTCATGGTTTTATTATCTCTCCATTTTTCTTGAGATCCTTTTCCTTTAAGAAAATTCTTATAACTCTAAAAAATTTTAAAGTGAATTTTTTCATTTAATCGAAAAGAAGTTAAAATTAAAAATTTTATTTTTTCCAAAGCATAAACAATAATTTTTTTTATCATTTCAAAAATAATTTACCTTATCAAAAATATATTTTTAAATCAAAAACAAAACAATTTTGTTCAAAATTTTTCAAATCAAAAAATCTTCCTAACAAAGAAAATGTTTTTTATTTTTACAAAATATCATTTCGACGAAAAAATTTCCAAATTCTATTTTGAATATAAAGTTTTTTAATTCCTATTTTTTTCTCAAAAATCTTTTATATTTGGAATTTTTTCTTGAAAATTTATTCCAATTTTAAAATTTTTTATCCCGAAATAATTAAATTTATTCCGTGTCGAAAATCTTTGGTAGTGTAAAACGATGAGCAAAAAAAACAAATTTTTCATTTTCATAAAATTCATGCTCTAAAATTGAAAAATAAATAAAATTTATTTTCAGAATTTTTTTTCCCATTCGAAAACAAAAAATATTAAAATTTAATAATAATTAATAATAATAATTTATAATAATAATTAATAATAATAATTAATAATAATTAATATTAAATATCAATCATAAAAAATAAATTATTAATAATAAAAAATAATAATAAATAAAATACTTAATAAAATTTTTTAATTAAAAAACAAGATTATAAACTAATTTTAACCTTATAAATAATATTTTAACTACTTCACAAAAAAAAATGAAAATTTATAATTAACTTGAAATTTTTACAAAATCTAAAAATAAATCTATAAAATTTTATAGAATAAAATTAAACTTAAACTTATTATACGTCTTCATTTAACAAAATTATATTTTTAATATTTTTAAACATTACCACTTTAAATCAACATACCTCACTAATTTCAATAACATATCACTCAACCTTTTTTTTAAACCAAGAATATTTAAGAATATAACAAATTTTTAATAAATATATAAAGCAAACACTTCATATAACAAAAAACATAGTTATCATTAAACATTCATTTAAATGAATAACCAATAATTTATATCTTTAATCGTAAAATTAAATTAAGTCAAATAGCAAGTTACTCAACTCGAAATGCTCCACTTTCTTATCGTCTTGTCAAGTCCTCCCGATACCAACCATCTATTATCAACACTCAATGCTATAGAATTTATATATGAAATATGCCCTTATAAAGTCTATATACACTCACCCTTATCAAAGTTCCAGATCTTGATTGTTTTATCCCATGAACAAGAAAAGATAACACTTGAATCAACACTTAACTGAATACTTGATACATAACTTGAGTGACCTTAAAGAGTACGAATGCACTAACCAGAAGAGAAGTCCCATATTTTAATTGTACTATCATAAGAACCCGATATGATATACCTATTATCCTTAGACACTATCACCGATCAAACTCCACCTGAATGCCCAGTAAGAGTTCGCACAGGCTGACCAGTCTAAAAATCCCAGATCTTTATAGTGTTATCGTAAGATCCTGATATAATATAGCTAGAGTCTGGGGAGATTACTAGCGATAAAACATATGAAGTATGACCAATTAAAGCTCTTTGGAGAGCACCATTGTGGAAATTTCAGATCTTTATGGTTTTATCAACAGATCCTGATACAATATAGCTAGAGTCTGGAAAAATTACAACAGATCTAATTGTAGAAGTATGCTCCGTTATAGTTCTTTGGAGAGTACCAGTCTATAAGTTTCAGATCTTTATGGTTTAGTCACCAGATGCTGATACAATGTAGCTAGAGTCAAGGGAGATTACTACCGATAAAACATCAGAAGTATGTCCTGTTATAGTTCTTTAGAGAGTTCCATTGTGGAAATTCCAGATCTTTATAGAATTTTCAGGGTTGTACGAACCTGATACAATTCAATTCAGGTCACTTGATATGGCTACCGACCAAACAGGTGAAGTGTCAGTAAGTACTTAGTCTAAAAAATATTAAAGAAATACCTTTACTTTGGTCATAATTAATCTTGCTTATTAACTTTTAGTAGCATAAGTTGGGCAGAATTTCATATTTAAAATGAAGTAGAGATATTTTCCCTAAAATGTGGCTTCTCGCTCTTAAGAGTTTTCTTAAAAAAATACTTTTAGTAAATTGCTTTTCTTTTTTCTCCATTTTAGTTTTATAACTTACTTCAATAACTATTTAATTAAAATAACTCAATTAATTTTACTTACTTAATTTCAATATAATTAAACAATTAAATTGTTTAATTATTTATTAAGCATACTTATAAATATCTTCTTAAACATTGATTTTTCTATTTTTGTCTTAAAACAAAACAAGATATTAAACTAATAGTGTACAAACTTTTACAATTTTAATTATTTTATATCCTTTTACTTTTGAATAAAAGGATAAATTATTATATCAAAAGTTTTATAACGAAGAATTATATCCTTATTATAATAATTTTAATATGCCTTTATTAATTACTGCTTATTTGTGCTTTAAATCAAAGACTCTTAATAAGAAAAACTTATTTCGTTGTAGACCCTTTTATATGATAATTAAAATATTGCCATTTTTTTAAATCTACTGCTATTAATTATTATTTTTCACTTACATTTAATCCAAAAAAATGATTTATTTAAGCTTTTTACTAATTAAAAAAAATGAAATAAAGTAAGTTTCTTATTAATTAGTTTGAATAAATATTAAAAAACATCAAATTATTTAACAAAGCATTTTTAGAATTTATAAGATAGTGTCTTTTAATTATCCACTTTCTTACTACTATTTCATTAAAACTTTTTATTTATAAAAGTCTCTCTTAAAATAATAAACTAATATCATTTATTACTTATAATGCTGATTCTAAGTAAAATAGGTTATATAAATGTAATAAATATAAGTAGTAGAAAGTAAATATTAAACTAACTATAAATGGTGTATCACTAATTTTATCTTACAATTATTAAATAGTAATATTTAATTTTATTATTAAATAAGCTTTAATATATTTAATTATGTATATTAAATACTTAATATTTTATCCTTTTAGCTTTATTAGTTATTAATTAATTTCTCTTTAATTAATAAAGATATTAGATTAGTTATAATTAATACATTTAGATAACTTTCTCTTTTTATAGCAAACTAATATTTATTATTTATGTTATTTTTGTAATTATCATTTCAAATTAATAATACCTAAATTATTCTAGATTATTTAAAGATAAAAACTTAATTCTATTATTCTATACAAATCTAAAAACATAGTTATCACTATTAATACTCTCTTTATTAAAATAACTTGTTTGTTACTAAGAAAATTATAAGCTTTTTTAAGAAAGAAAATATATTTTAATATATTCTATTATTATTTCTGAATTAATAGAAAGAGTAAACTTAACACAATATGTTTCTTTGTAGTATGAGATAATATAAGTATTATATTAGTTAATATAAGTTATTTAAAACTAATCTAACAGATTATTATTTACTCTTAATACATTTTATTAGCCTACTATTATTCTATATCTTATTATTCCTAATCAACAATTCTCTATGTTTTGCTTTATAGCATATCATCATTTATTAATCTTATTACAAAAGATTTAAACCTAAAAAGATGATATAGATAGTTATAGAATTATTGAAGCTAGACATTAAAACAAGTTTGAATTTTAGATTATTTATAATTTTCCTAAATTTAAATTATATTTATATATTCCTTTTTATTAACTATCTTTTGTAATTAACTTTCGTTTGGAAAACTGATAAAAAGATACATTTTGTAAAATATTTAGTCTTAATTTATCTAAGTTTAAAAATTTTAGTGAGTATAAGAGTATATTAAATTTAAAGTATTAATGAGCTATTTCAAAAATAAAACATTTAGGTAATTATATATACTAAAATAAATAGTAAAGAGAAAACATTATTCTTTTATATAATTAAATAAAGAAAAGCTAGCTTAAATCTTCTACAGAGTCAATTATTTACATATCTAAAATCCTCTATTTATCTTAAAATCAAATGTTTAATATATTATAGCCTCCTTTACTCCTTTAGTAATATTAATTCATAAAAACTTAAAAGAAAATTCCTTTTTACTTTAACTGTACTTGTGAATAATCTAATTACTTTAACTAGTTAAAGATAGGTTTAATTAGAGACTAATAAGAAATTTTCTTATCCTCTAGAAAAAATATTTAATAAAGCTGTGATTGCATTTCTTATTAATGAATAATAATATTTTAAAATAAAAATAAGGAAAATTAATATTTTTCTTTTTGTTTAATAAAAATTTAAAATAATTTATATAAAAATCTCTTAATATTTTATAAAAAACCAAAGTAAATACAAAATAATTAATTAAATATAATTTAAAAAATATTAAGAAAATATATAATTCTAAATGATATTATAAATAAATATTTTAAATATTTTATTAATCTTTAGATAAAACATATAATCAATTATGTAATCTATATTTTAACCTTAGAAATGTAGTTAAATATTTTTAAAAGTTAAATTAAAAATTATAAGGAAAACTTAAGAAATTATATTTTTCTATAAAAAATGAATATAAAATTTACTAATTATTTAATTGACGCTATCAGTTTTATTAAATTATTAAAAAATATTACTAAAAGAGAAAAAAAAGTATAAATTAATCAATTTAAAAAATTTAAAAATATTATAATTTAAAATTTTATATTTAACAATATTTGTGTCTAAGTTAAATATTAAAAATACAAATTTTATAAATCTAGCATCGATTGACTTTTTAAATAAAGTAATTCAACATAAAAATAATAATTCTTAGAAATTTTCAATTTAAAAATATAAACAATTAAAAACGTTAAAATGCTAAAAAATGCTTAAAAATTCTCTAACTCTCAGATTTTTATAATCAACCTATTTGAAGATAGTTTATTTTTACTATTTTTCACTGATTATGGATGTATATATGGTACAGATACTTATTTTTTTTATTTTCAAATTTTAAACTTCTGCTTAAGTGGAAATTTTTCAATATTTGAATAAATAAATAAAAATTATTTAATTTTTTATTTTCTAAACTTAATATGAAATCCAGCTTCATTTTTTTTAAATAATTTAATTGTCTAAATATTAGCATTCTAACTTTAAATATTAAGTAAAGTAGCAAAATTAATTAAAATTATGAATTAAAAGCTTATTTATTTTTTTATTTTATTGATTAAAATATGCCTTTAAATAAAGAAATATGAAATTAGGAGTATTTTTTTTAAAAGGAGAGTTACTGATTATCTAAGAACAATAAATATACAAATAAAATAAGATTAAACTTTTTGATAAATTTCCATTAAAAAAATAAAATATAAATGATGGTAAATTTGAATATTATTGTTGCTTATTTAAAATTTAATATTATTTAAATATTTTAATTAAAATAAAAATTTCTTGTAATTAAATTTTATAAAACTTACTTATTTATAATTACAAATTATAAGCTAAAATAATATTATTATAATAATAGTGTCTATAATTTATTTACGTATCTTATATTTATTATTTTTATAAATTTAATTTAATAGAAAAATAATTAATAATGATTAGTATTTAATAATTAATGCAATTATATCTAATTTATAATTAAAATCAAATTTTTATAGTTCTAGGTTTAACAGATTGGAAAATGCTATTTTTTTACTTAAAATAGATAATTAAAATTACATAAGAAAAAATTATTTATTTATAAAATAAATTATATCAATAGAGTATATATCCCTTCTTATTTTTAGTTTAAAATATCCCTTTCTATTAAAATTTATTTTTTAAACATTTTCGACGAAATTAATTATAAAAATCTATTTTGCAATCACTTAAAAACTCTATCAAGTTGATAGATAATATTTATACTTTTATCGAAGAGAATTTCTTTCTAACTATATTATAGCAAGTGATTATCATACTTTCAAATATATATAAAAATTAAAAAATGTGAGACTAGTATTTTAAATCCTTTGCATTGTAAAAAATGTATTTATAGATAATAAATTTAAACAAGAAATTATAAAGTAAATAAAGAAAATAATAATCAATTTTAAATCATGATTGGATTCTTTTTATCTATTATAAAAATATTTAATTTCTTATTATATATTAAAATAATATATTTTTATATTTATAAAATAGTTTTAATTAATTTTTCATATAACTTTAGTTTAGCAAAATCTATATAAATTAAAAAATATTTAGATATCAAATTTAAAATATTTAATTTGTAAAATGATTAAAAATGTAATAAAAATATCTTATGATTTTAAGATATAATTAGAAATAAAAGAAAGTATAAAATTTATGTATCGTATATAAAAAATATAATTAAACTTATTTAATATATTAAATAGCTTAAAAAATAATTTTCTTTATTTTTAAACATTTTAAGCATAGTTTTAAATAATTTTAAGCTATATATAGAAATAAATATTATTATTTTAATAAAAATTATAAATCAAATAGTTTAATTTATATAATTCTTTCAAACTATATTTAATAGCATTTTCATTTCTTATTATTTTTATTGTTTATGCTTATTTATTTATAATTTTTATTATTAAATTCTAAATATTTTTAATAGTTAAATTCTATATTTAGTTTTTATTTGTTTCAATACATTTTTCTTCATAATAATTTTATTATTAAATTGTGTCATTTATGATATTTATCATATTCTTTTAGATTAAATATTATCTTATATTTGCTAAATTCTTGTCATAATCACTTATTTATATCGTAATTATATTACTTAAAATTTAGGCTCCAATTAATTTAATTCTAGCGAATATCTTCCAATAAACTAAGTTTCTTCACTAATAAATAAATCTATTTTTCTATATTTTTAAATTATGTTCTTTCAAATTGGCATATTCTATTAAAAAATTACGATGATGTTAAATAAAGTTCGAAAAGGTTATTTTGGTGATCATTTTTTTACTTTCAATTTTTTAATTAAAGAAATGTTTCACGCAAATCATATTTATCATAGTATTAGATCTGGCTTGCTTGCTAAACTAAAATCGAGAAATTAAACTTAAATGAAATAATATTTATTTAAAAAGTATAATTTTATCTTTTCATTATTATTATTGAATTCCTTCTTTTTATAAAAACTCCTAATTTTTGGAGGAAAATAAATATCTATGTTATGAATGTAAAGAAATTGCACACTTTAAATGAAGCTATTTGATTTTATATTAATTTTAGATAAAGCAGCAAATAATAATTGATTTATTTATTTATAATTATATGAAATTGTTTCTCTGGTATTAAGAAATTTCAAGAAATACAGTGTTTCTAACTCCTCGCTGCTCGTTAAAATTTTTGGGGCAACTTTATGATTTCGCGTTCCCATCTGCGATTTTTTTAGATAGTTTTACCTTTCTACATTCCTGTCGGGCTTGGCTATAACTCCATATTATTCCTCTTATACATACTTCCATTCTCGTGCAAAAAAATGTTGTACAGCCCAATTGCTTCTGTTCGCTTTGCTTATCACAAATTCCTTTGTTTCTATTGAAACTTCTTACAGTTCTGATATAGCTTTTATTGGTTTTAGAAGCGAAAGCATCTCTTCTTGATCGGAATTAGTCTCATTTGAGGTTAAGCTTAGGGTTTGACGAATATTGAGATCGATCGTATTTAGCTATTCCATTCTTGATTCTTTTAGAAGTTGAATTTCCTATTCTTATTTCACTACTTAATCCCTCAGCTAAGTTGTGTTTTTATCCTAATGGTGCTGGATGCCGAAGAACGCATCCATTTGCGTTCATAGTCATCTATACGATCCCCATCGTCCATTTAATTCTTTCTTTGTGGCTTGAAAATTAGTTTTTTGTTCTAGTATTTTAACTTTTAAACCTCTTCATTGAAGTTCATCACCCTTAATGCAAACTACGCTACATCAAATTGCTCAGAGTTAAAGCCAAAAGATCGTTCCTAGTCACGCAATACCATCTCTACTGCCTTCGAGGTCTCTCTTCCGTGTTCGGAGTTTACCAAGTTTGTTTCTGTTGTTTACCCGGCTTTGAAAGTTGTTAGGTCCATTATTAAGTTTTTTTGCTGATTAAAAGGTTGGTCTAATTAAAGAAAAGACGTGAGGTTAGAAGAAATGGCATCTCGCTTGCTCTCCTCCTTTTTATCTTTGGAAGAAGTAGTAAAGAAACCCTATTGGAAGTTTGGCATTTTTTAAATTTCATATAAATAGATGTAATTTATAATTATACAAACTAGAAAAGCTTAAAATTTTATAAATTTAATAATTTAAAATAATTTAATTATTAGATTTAACCTTTTTAAATAAAATTTAGTTTTCATATATCTTACTAAATATTATTGCTTTTAAGAAAGCATCTTAAATATTTTTTATTTAAAGTTTTGAAAATTAAATTTTATTTTAAATTAAATTATTAAATTAAATATATTAAGCTAAATAATCTTAATTAGTTTTAGCTTTTAAAATTGCTTCAATAAGAGCTTTCAATATTATTAGAATATAAATATTTAAACGATAGTTTAATTAAAAGTGTTTTTAAAGTTTCTATCTATATAGAGGACAAAAACTAAAACTCTATAGATATATTTCACATTTCAAATGACGTGGATCACAATGTAAAGCAGCTTTCTAAATTTATGAGAAAAATGAAAAACATATAGGATATCCTGCCTCGTCCTCTATTTGCTGCTATATTCTTTCTTTTTCTTGTTTAAAGATTCTTACTACTTAAATAGCTTTTTCTGAAGGAATATAGTCAATTTCCTCCTACGTTTCCTCTTATATTTCTTCCTGTTTTTCTTCACTTTCTTCTACATATTTTTACTATATATCCTGATTTTTTCTTATAGTTTATCCTAATTACATTGCTATAAGACTTGCTTATTCTTTACCTGATTTTCTTCTATTTCTCCAATTCATATCATAACTGTTAAGCTTAGGAAGTCTTTCATTGAAAACCTTATATACTGCGCTATTTTAAGAAACTGTTCTTGCAATTATAAATAAAATAAATTTGACTCCTAAAGGTGGCGTAGGCTTTTCTTCTTTATAACCATCTAATTTTCTCTTAGATAACTCGAGAATTTTCTTCATTTCAATCTTTTGCTAAATCGAAAAGAATAATTTTCCATTCTTTGTTATTTTAAGATGTATGTATTTGATTTGAAAAGGGAGATTTTAAGATTTGATAAATATTTAACATTTATTTAGTTTTATTTACTTTTTCTTATTCAGTTTATTAAGTACTAAGAACATTTTAAGTATTTTAGTCTATTTTTTAGTGGGAGCATTTTATTATACTAATCTAAGCATTTACTCTCCTGTTCAAACAGCACACCTATCAAACTTACTAGCTCCTAGAATAAATTCAGCAACTCCTGCATCACTTAAGGAGCTTTTCCCACTTAGACAGATTGCTAAACATAGAATAGTAATTCCATTCAAATTTTTACAATTTTACCTTACTAAAAAATAATTCTTCTAAGTAGCATATAAGCTAGACGTTCTTCATGGTCTCTAAAATACTGTTCTGAAGCAATCTAATTCAAAATTTCAACTTATTGTCGTATTTTGCACTGAACTTCATACTTTTTTGTGTAAATATTCAATCAGTTAATCACTTTCAAATATGCTTTTCATTTAAAGACTTGGAATATTTCTTGCAAATTTTTCCCAAATCATTCTAAGGATTTAATCAGATAATCTATCAGCTGTTATATTTTATTGATGAGTAAAATATAAACCATAGATAAAACACCATAAGTCGGTTATTTAAGAATGCTTTGCTATTTCAAAATCTCTCGTATTATAAAGTATGAAATCATAGTCACTAGGATGAAGAAAATTTATATAATCTCTATACTTTAAAGCTGCTTCAAAAGAGCTATTTCTCTTCATCATCAGTTCTTCCAATAGCTTTATTCCTTACAATTTCTACTAAAAGCTTACCAAGTTAGGAACTTTCACGGATTATTCTCTTAGAATTATTTATACAGTGTTTATCTTAGCCATATATAGGTTAAATATATGTCTTCTCCTAATTTATAAAAAACCATTAAAGTACCATGAATACATGCTAGATAAGACTAAACCATTTCGAAGCATATATTTTTTATTTCCCCTCTGATCTTAAAAACTTATTCCATACATCAGGCTCTAGATGTACGAAAGATGATATTAATCAGTTTTAGTTCTCTTGAAGTTTCTCTCTTCAAAATGCATTATTAATTATACTGAAAGAATAATCCTTAAACACCTAGCTAATTTACACGCTTCATCCAGACTCAATTATTTGTTCTACAACACAAGCAGGTACAATTCCCATTTGTAATGTTACGTCTGTTTCTGCTTCTAAAAAACTAGCATCAATTTCTCATCAGCTTCGGTTTTGCCATCATGATTTTTAAAGGTATCATTAAGCATTTCAATTCCTACATTTTATCTCAATAAATTTTATCTCTCTGCAGCCTCACTAAGTATGAGATGGTATTTAATAATTAATTATTGGAGACAGGCAATCTTAATAAGATATAAAAAGTACAGGGACTGTAAATTTAATGGCAATAAAAAGTGTTAATTAATATATAATAGATTTTTAGAATATTTATATTACCAAAGACGCGGTATTTGTCAGAATTAATTCCTTGAACTATTCTTCAGAGATAAAAAATAAAATGATATAATCACTAACTAAAAATAAGTAGCAAGATGTGCTTTAAAAAGTCTTAATTCTACTTTTAATTAATCTTACTTTATTGTCTTGAATTGTTTATTCTTTTAAAATTACATTGCAATGTATTATTTCAAATTCTATATAAAACTTCACACTGAACCTTAAATGGATCCCAACTCTGATGTAGCATTTATTTTAACAAAGACAGTAACCTTAAATATTTAAAGAATTCTAAATAAATGACTTAATATTTTCAAATAGAACTTTAAGATGCTAGTAGTAGCAAATAATTTTAAATAAAGTTTTAAATAAAATAGAATGAAAATTTTATTCAGATGTATTAGGAAGGTTGAGTGCGATGCCTATTTCACACCTTTATTTTGAAGATTAAGATAATAACATTGATTAATAGAAATTTCCAACTTATACTTACACAATATTAAACAAGACAATGATTAGAGAAATAGTATCAATTTTCAAATTAATGACCTTTAGTTATACTTTTTAGTATTATTTGAAATATAGGTACTATTAAATAAAACAATCTGAAATTTGCATTTGCAGAGAATAAGAAACCTATTAACATATTTCTTAATGTGAAGCTCTGCAAGATTTAATGGAAGAATTTAAAGACTTGAAAAATTATGATTTGCTTAAACTTATAACTTACAAAAAATTTAAATTAATCCTAACTTCCATACTCTAAGATAACTTTAACAAATTGACTTAAGAATTAAATACTTTCATTCAAAATTGCTTCATAGAAGAATTTAAATTTTAGAGTAAAAACAAACAAGTGAAAAAGTTAATGGAATA
Source organism: Loxodes magnus (assembly GCA_946699065.1). Classification (NCBI taxonomy): domain Eukaryota; phylum Ciliophora; class Karyorelictea; order Loxodida; family Loxodidae; genus Loxodes; species Loxodes magnus. The sequence goes on from CAMPDV010000425.1 coordinate 72,589, forward strand.
ATTTTACTAGTGAGCAAGTGAAGAAGAAAATGATTGAAGAAAATTAAATCAAGATTATTGAGATGGAAGTCGTAAAACATTTTTTATTATCTATATGAAATATGGTAAACACATATAAATTTTAATTATTATATATTTTAATCAATATAAGTCAAAAAAAATAACCATTTTAATTTTTGGCTTATTTTTTAAATTATATATAAAAAAAATTTAATTTAACTTAAATTAGAATTATAATTGAAAATATTATTAAAGTTAAGGCTTTAAAAATGAAAGCTAATGTTTTCATTACTAAATAATTTTTAAATTTAATTAGTAATTAGTTATCATTTTCATATTGTATCAAGATTGAAAATGCTTTGCAAGTACAACAATTTTTTTGTTTAATTAAAATGCTACAAAAATTTTAATTAATTTTAAATAATAAAAATAAAAGTTTAGACTTAAATCTTGAGTTATTTTCACCTTCAATTATCATTGGATAATTCCTTTATTCTTTCAATTCCAATTAAAGCTGCAATTTGTACTGATTTTTTTCTATTTTTTTTAATTTGCTGATTAGTTCTTTCTGCTTCTATTGCTAGTTTTGAGATTAACTGCTCTAGTCTTGTGATATATTTCAAAATGCGTTAAGGTCTCTTTCTTAGGTCACGAGTCTCGATTCTATTTCCTCTGCAAGTTCAAGTTTTACATTAACTTCTTATTGTCTTTCTTCAACATTTTTACCTCTTCTTGGAGGTCTAGCACCACTTTAATCAGCTTATTTACTATCATATGGTGAGATTCTAGACTTCCGAGCGCATAATATTCTTAGCCTATTTCCTAGGCTTTTCTTCAAAGGCGGGAGATTCATCCTGATGGGTGACATTTTTGTTACCCTTTTCCTGGTCCTAGCCTTTCTAGGATACCGTTAACTTCTACTTTTTAGGCACCGCGAAGAATCCTGGTTTGAATACTGACATCTTTTTAAAAAAATAAATTTAAAATATAATAATTTATAAAGATAAAATGTAAGATAAACTTTAGAATTTATAATTAATAAAATTAAAAAAGAAAAATTTCATTCAATTAACAGATAATCCTTATTTTTTAATTTGAATCCTATTAAAATAAAATAGATAAAAAGATATTTTAATTAATGTTATAATCTAAAAATATTAGAAGTAAAAAATGAGTAAAATCTTAAAGGATTCTTTAGTAATAATATTTCTAGATAATCGTTAGTAAAGAGAAAGAAAGTCACAAATTTTAAGATTTTTTATTAAATTTACGAAGAAAAAATTAATATTAAAATTCATTCCTAAAATGAATTACAATTTAAACATATTTAACTACAAATTTATATAAATTTTATATCTTTTTAAAAAGCTAAATTTTTATATAAATTAAAGAACTATTTCTAAAATTAAATAAATATTTTTATATGAATTAAAGAATTAAAAAATTAAAAAATGTGTAAGACAATTTCAAATAAACCTTTCTTAAAAAAAGTTTAGCGTTAAAAAATTATAAATAAATATACAATTACTAAAATATTTAAACTAAAAATTACATAAATATTCTTATTTAAGCAATCTTTAGTTTTAAATTCTAAAATTAAAATGTTATCTTAATTTAATAAATAGAGCGATAAAGATATCTAAAATTTAATAAATTCTAATAGAAAAAAGTTGAACCTAAAAGAGATAATATTTATAGGATATTAATGAATCTATTAAGTAAAAAGAATTTCTAAAGTTTTATTATTATTATTAAATAATTAATTCTTATGCTACATAATTATTTTATTTAGTTTAAACTAGCTAAAATGTAATAAACTGAAAATATAATATAAAATTAGTTGTTTAAGTTTAATAAATAAAATAGATTTAAAATACTTTGATTAATATATAGTTAAATATTCTAAAAGGGATCCTTGATTATGAAAGTTTTAAATTAGGCTTTTTAATAATTTGAATATGATTTAGTGATAATTTTTGATGATTTAAAGTGGGAAATAAAAGTAAATTAGGATTATTTAATAAATGATAATTGAATTTGATTAAAAAGGATAAAATGATTAGTTAGTATTTTGACTTAAAGTAGTTAATGAATAATAGACTAATGATTTAATGATTATATTGATTTTGAATAATAATGTTTATAGTTTGAAAATATTAGTAGTATAATCCCTTATAATGCTTTTATATTTTTGATGACTAATTTAAATTAATATTTTTTGATAAAATAATAATTTAATTAATTAATTTTATTATTTTTAAATTAAATATACTAATTATTTATTTATCAATTCATAGTCATTTAACATTATAAATCTATTTATTACTTCAGTTTTTCTTATTTATTATGTATTCAGTAATCAAATTTGTAACTGCCTCATATATGTGTATTAGTTCAAAGTTTGGTAGATCTATTAGTTCTAACCTGTTATTGAGGTAAATGTTGTACAATTAAGATTTACATCTTTCTCTTTCTTCCATATATTATTCTCATGTACTTATGATGGGAGTTTCGTCTTATACTCCAATATTGCAGAATTTACAAATTATGATGTGCTATAAAGCAAAACATGAAGTATTGCTGATTAGGAGCCGAAAGATATAGAATAATAGCAGACTAATAAAATTTGTTAAGAGTAAATAATAATCTATTAGATTAGTTTTAAATAGCTTATATTAGCTAATCTAATACTTATATTATCTTATACTACAAAGAAACATATTGTGTTAAGTTTACTCCTTCTATTAATTCAGAAAAAAAAACTTTATTAAAGTGCGCGTAGCACCACAATAGTGCGCAGCACTATAAAAAGTCAATTGAATACAAAAAATAATAATAGAAGATAGTAAAAATATTTTTTCTTTCTTAAAAAAGCTTATGATTTTCTTAATAGCAAACAACTAATTTTAATGAATAGAGTATTAATAGTAGTAACAATATAATATAGATTTATATAGAATAATAGAAAAGAAGTAAGTGTAATATAAAGTAAAATAATTTAGGTATTATTAATTTAAAATTATAATTAAAAAATAACATAAATAATAAATATAATATTAGTTTGCTATAAAAAGAGAAAGTTATCTAAATTTATTTATTACATTTATATAACCTATTTTACTTAGAATCAGCATTATAAGTAATAAATTATATTAGTTTATTATTATAAGAGAGACTTTTATAAATAAAAAGTTTTAATGAAATAGTAGTAAGAAAGTGGGCAATTAAAAGATTTTATCTTATAAATTCTAAAAATACTTTGTTTTAAATAATTTGATGTTTTTTAATATTTATTCAAACTAATTAATAAGAAACTTATTTTATTTCATTTTTTTAATTAGTAAAAAGCTTAAATAAATCCTTTTTTTGATTAAATGTAAGTGAAAAGTAATAATTAGGAGCAATAGTTTTTAAAAGAATTGTAATATTTTATTTACCATTTAAAAGGGTCTACAACGAAATAAGGTTTTCTTATTAAGAGTCTTTGATTTAGAACACAAATAAGTTGTAATTAAATGCATATTAAAGTTATTATAATAAGGATACAATTCTTCGTTATAAAACTTTTGATATAATAAATTATCTTTTTTTTAAAGTAAAAAGATATAAAATAATTAAAATTGTAAAAGTTTGTACACTATTAGTTTAATATCTTGTCTTGTTTTAAGACATAAAATAGAAAAATCAATGTTTTAGACGATATTTATAAGTATGCTTATTAAATAATTTAATTGTTTAATTTTATTGAAATTAAGTAAGTAAAATTAATTGAGTTATTTTAATTAAAAATTTATAGAAGTAAGTTATAAAATTAAAATGGAGAAAAAATAAACGGAGAAAAAAGAAAAGCAATTTACTAAAAGTATTTTTTTAAGAAAACTCTTAAGAGCGAGAAGCCATATTTTAGGGAAAGTATCTCTACTTCATTTTAAGTATGAAATTCTGCCTAACTTATGCTACTAAAAGTTAATAAACAAGATTAATTATGACCAAAGTAAAGGTATTTCTTTAATATTTTTTAGACTAAATCCTTACTGGTCACACCTCACCTGTTTACTCGGTAGCCATATCAAGTGACCTGAATTGAATTGTATCAGGTTCAGCATATCCTGAAAATTCGATAAAGATCTGGAATTTCCAGACAGGTGCTCTCCAAAGAATTATAACAGGACATACTTTTACTATTTCATCGGTAGTAATCTCCCCTGACTCTAGCTACATTGTATCAGCATCTGGTGACTAAACCATAAAGATCTGAAACTTATAGACTGGTACTCTCCAAAGAACTATAACGGAGCATACTTCTACAATTAGATCTGTTGTAATCTCCCCAGACTCTAGCTATATTGTATCAGGATCTGGTGATAAAACCATAAAGATCTGAAATTTCCACAATGGTGCTCTCCAAAGAGCTTTAACTGGTCATACTTCATATGTTTTATCGCTAGTAATCTCCTATGACTCTAGATATATTATATCAGGATCTTACGATAACACTATAAAGATTTGGGATTTCTAGACTGGTCAGCTTCTGCGAACTCTTACTGGGCATTCAGACATAGTTTGATCGGTGATAGTGTCTAAGGATAATAGGTATATCATATCGGGTTCTTATGACAGTACAATTAAGATATGGGACTTCTCTTCTGGTTAGTGTATTCGTACTCTTTAAGGTCACTCAAGTTATGTATCAAGTATTCAGTTAAGTGTTGATTCAAGTGTTATATTTTCTGGTTCTTATGACAGAACAATCAAGATTTGGAACTTTGATAAAGGTGAGTGTATATAGACATTGTAAGGGCATACAGATGGAATATAATCTATAGCATTGAGTGTTGACAATAGATGGTTGGTATCGGGAGGATGGGACAGGACAATTAGAAAGTGGAGAGTTTCGAGTTGAGTAACTTATGATTTGACTTAATTTAATTTTACGATTAAATATATAAGATATTGGTTATGTATTTAAATGAATGTTGAATGGTAATAATGTTTTTTGTTATATGAAGTGTTTGTTTTATATTTATTAAAAGGTTGTATATTCTTAAATATTCTTGGTTTAAAAAAAAGGTTGAGTAATATAGTTTATTGAAATTAGTGAGGTAAATGATTTAAAGTGGTAATGTTTAAAAATATTAAAAATATAATTTTGTTAAATGAAGACGTAAAATAAATTTAAGTTTAATTTTATTCTATAAAATTTCTTATAGATTTATTTTTAGATTTTGTAAAAATTTCAAATTGAGTATAAATTGTAATTTTGTTTTGTGGAGTAGTTAAAATATTATCTGTACTTGCAAAGTTAGTTTATAACCTTGATTATTTTTTAAAAAATTTAATTAAGTATTTATTTTATTTTAATTTTTTAAATTTTGTTTTTTATTATTTATTTTTTAATTAGTTAATTTCAACTAAAAAAGTTTTTGGACCGGAAACTCCTTTCCGATTGAACGACCCGACGCTATCTTTTTATGGATAACGGGGATATCCTGTTTTGCTCCAGGCACAGCTGCCAGGGAGCTCCATCGCTATGAGCAGCCAGGCTTCAAGCCCCTACCAAGAGCGGATAATCTCAAAGACAGTGTTCCCTTCAGAAATTGACTCTGACCAGGGACTTTCTCAGCGACAGGAAAGGAACTTGTTCCTAGCCATAAAACCAGAAAGTGTTGTCACGAAGGTCATTCTCAGCTCTCACCATCTTTTCAATTATTATTATTTATTTTTTATGATTGATATTTATTATTGCTTATTATTATTTATTAATTATAATTAATTGTTATTATAAAATTTTAATATTTAAATTTAATATTTTTCGTTTCCGTCTGGAAAATTAATTTTTCTGATAATAAGTTTTATTTATCTTTCAGGTTTAGAGTATGGATTTCATAAAAATAAAAAATTTGTTTTTTTGCTCAGCGTTTTGCACTACCAAAGATTTCTGGGACGGAATAAATTTAATTATTTCGGAATAAAAAAACTAAAAAGGGAATAAAATTAAAAAAAAAATTCCAAATATAAAAGATTTTTGAAAAAAATAAGAATTTAAAAATTTTTTTAGTTTAATTAGAATTTGTAAATCTCTTTTTAAAATGGTATTTTGTAAAAATGAAAACACTTATTTTTGTTTTAAGGAAAAATATTTGATTTGAAAAATTTTAGCAAATTTTTGTTGCTTTTTATTTCAAGAAAAAAATTTGATAAGTTTAATTTTTTTGAAATGATAAAAACAAAAGTTATTGTTTATGTTTTTGATAAAAATGCATTTTTTTTACTTGGATGTAAAATTTTTTAAATTTGAATTTCTTTTCGAGTAAATGAAAAAACTAGTGATAAAATTTTTAAATTTTATAAGAATTTACTTAATTGAACAGGATCTCAATTAAAAAGGAGAGAAAAGAAAGTAAAGAATGAAATTGTGAACAATTATTTTTTATTTTTTAGCTCTGAGTCTTACACTACAGAAGATTTTCGGGATGGATAAATTAAAAAAAAGGGTTAGAGTTTTGATAGATATAAAAATTTTTAGCAATATTTTTTAAATTAAGATATCAAAGATTAAGCTTATGAACTTCTTGACATATTGCTAAATAAGTTTGATGAGAATCAACATATACTGACGGGAGATTTCAACACCCTTTTATAAGGTTTTGTAGACAATCCTGAAAATAATTTGATAATACATATAGATTATAAGAATTTCTCCTGCTAAATGTCCTTGAAATAATGAATGATAGTAACGTTAATACATGTATACAAAAGAAACTGTATAATTGTGGTTTAATGATTATTCATTATAAGCACCAGGTTAAATTAAAAAAATGGAAAATACTTAAAATTCACTAGTTTTAACTAGCGACTCTTCTTTAATTGATTATTAAGAAGCTGCAAACTGATAGATCAAACACAGGCAGGTGCATAGAAACCTCCAAATAAAAGAAAAGGAGTTGATACAAATCAAATAAGTAAACATAATAATGGATTTATTTAGAAAACTACTAAATATCTGTAGTCAAAAACTAGAAAATAAATTCTTACACGTTCCACTGAAATCACTTCGAAATTCTCTTCATCGTGGACATCAATTGTAGCATCTATTGAAAGAAAAATAAACCCATAGGTAGGAAACTAGTTTAAACGCCTAAAATATTACCGCAGAAGATACAAAAAGATCATCCAAAAAATCTTTGAAAAATTAAGATATTATCTAAGACACTCCTATCTCTTAAGATAAGCTTTCAAATCTGAATTAAATTTAAATAAAAATATCCTTTTACAATATAAAAAAAGTACATAAACTTAAGATTTATTTTTTAATAACGGTAATCAAATTCGATTAAATTGAATGTAATAAAAACAGTTAAAAGTAAGACAATAATATTATTTCTGTTAATTCAAAATATCACTATTTATTTGATCTTTAGAATTAAAATAAACAACTATAATAAAATGGTGGCCCGATAAATGCAATTCAAAATTAAGCAATTAATAATTCGTTTAATTAAATTAAATTTTTTTTAGGTATAAAAGTACTTAAATAGGAAATATAAAGACTAATAGATAAGAACTATTTGCTAAATGAAAAGTTAGATAGTACAGAAACGAAATACGAACTAGAAAAAATAAACCTTGATAAATAACTAAGAATCATCAAAAGCATATTATAAAGCATATATTAATAAAATTAATTAGAAATACAAAAAAATAAAATTAGTTACTAAAATTTGCCTTATAATATTATTAAGGAAAGCTATTTAAAAATAATTAAATATTATAACAGATAAAAAATAACCTATTAATAATTTTAAAGTAGAAGATTAAACTGAACAATTTCATTAGATAATGTTACTTATAAATAATATCTTTCTTTAGTAAAACATAATTAATAACTACTTTAGAACATTTTTAAATAAAAATTTGAGAGGAATTAGTTTTCATTTTAATCCAAAGACTAAATAAGAATTCACGAATAATCAGTATAAACAGCTTATGTTAATTCTAAAGAGATAACTGTTTAAACAGATTTTATAATAAAATATATTGAATAAAGAACTTAAACTAACAATAGAGTTTTAATAAATTAAGAAGCGTAAACGCAATAGATAAAATTAGAAATGGACCAAACATAAACTGAAGAAGCATTATTATATTCAAAATAGGAATATTTAAAATAATAAATTTCATTCTACTAATAGTAATTTTCTGGATAACAACACATTTGATAACTACTTTAAGAAGTTTGATAATAAAAAACTAATATTGAGCTTGAATTAAACTATATTTTTAATTATAATTAATAACTAAAATCTTAAAATTAAAAAGTATCTGATTAAGTATAAATATTATAAAGTTAACTTGAAATTTTGAAATTTGAATGAGAAAAGAAATATTCTTAGAAATAGGATTTATGTAATAATCTTTAATAGAATCTATAACTTAAAGAATTGGATTATTAAAGCATATTAAGTCCATTATATTTGTAAAAAAATAAGTATATCCAAGAATTTAAAGATGCTTTCAGATAAACAAAAATACCTTAACTATAGAATGATTACACACAGGTTGAAATTAAATCCAGTGATTAAAAAATTCAAACAATTATTTTGACTTTAGATACGGCTACTGGAACAGACCTACTACGTTTGGATTAAATTTCCTAGTGCGACTTTATTGATTCTAAATACATAAAATTGTAGAAATAATATGATCAACTAAATGAGCAACTAATCAATTAAATCAAAGCTTTTGATAAAGTTGCATCAGAAAAATGTACTTTAATGAAAAATCTGAAATAGAGCCAAAGTTTTAAGTAGTAAATTTCTTCCAATTTAGCATTTTCTTTCCATAAAATTCTGTTAATAATTTTTTTAGATTTTTGGATCTCTCATTCATAAAATCTAAAATAGGATACTCAAGCAAATTCTTTTGAATAAGATTCTATAAATTAATTAAAGAGAAAATATCCAGATCCATATTTTCCATCTCTAAATAACATATCAATAAAATGGAACAAAATTAGGCTTTCATAAAAAATTACAATATCAATTCAAAATAGCTAAGAGATTTTATATTATCTAACTTTTGAAGAAGAACTAATTTCTAAACTATAATTTAAAACAGATACGTTGTACTTGACTAGGAACTTGATAAAGGATAGATTGACATTCAAGTAGTTAAAATTAATATGGATAAGAGATTATTAAAGATATATAGAAGGAAATATCTCTATATTATAATTTAACTTTATGACTAAAATAAATAACATTAAAAAAATAGGTTCATCTTGAAATCAGTGGACAAAAAAGAAATTTTAATTTATGAACCTAGGTGGAAAAATGACTCTTAACTAAATCAACAAGGAAAACAAATTATTTTATATCAATATAATTACTAAAAAAGAAGTAGCGTCAATCAAATTAAGATTGGATATGTCAACATAAATGGATTAGTAAGTAAACTATATAAAGTAGAAGAATTTATAAGAGAAAATAGTATTGATATTTTTTCAATTAATGAAACTTGGTAAAAACAAGATTTCCATCCAATATTAATATAAGGTTATAGGACTTATTACAAAAATTCAGGGAAAGGAGGAGCTGTATGTATAGTTATTAAAGAAGAACTCAATAGTACTGAAGAAACTAATATAATTGATGTATCCTAGAATCGATTTATCATAGCCAAACTGGACAATATATTTATTACGTCCTGCTACATGTCAGATAATAGCTAAAATGAGAACATAAAAGACCAAGCATATTACTATATTAATTTGCTACTTAATCAATTCCCAAATAACCCACATATTCTAATGGGAGATTTCAATGCTCCCCTATAAGATTATGGAGATAATCCTAACAATGACTATGATAATACAAACAGATTTTAGGAATTTCTTATTCAGAAGTATCTTGAAATAGTAAATAATATGAACAACAACACTTACATACATAAAGTAACATATTTTATGTATTGTGATGGCTATATTGTAATAAATAATCACCTGAATATTAATCAATTTGAAAACTTCTAAGCTCATTATAAATAACTATTTACTGATCACATACCAATTATGGTAAATTTTCTCTTGAACACAATTCTCTATTAGGATATAATTACCTAAAGAAAATATAAAATTAGCAGGCTGCAAGGCCCTATTGACAGATAAAAATATTAAGAATCTTTTTTTGAAACTTATAATGAATTTTTTTAATCTGATAGGAATAATTTAGAGGATTAATACTAATGTATTAAACGCAATATATAATATAATGCAGATGTAATATTAGGTTCATTTATTCCAGACCCTAAATATAATAAACTTACAAAAGACCTCATAAAGAAGTATATTGAAGTTAAAAGAGCTAATCAAGTATATAAAGAAACTCACGCTTAGTTAGGAAGAATTAATTAATAAGTAATTCCCTTTTTAAGAACAATTGGTAAGAAGGATATTTATAGAGAGATTAAGTAACAAGACTATCTGAATGTTACGAAATAGATATTAATAATTAGGAATATAATAGTAGCTTTAATACTTTTACAAAATATATTAAAAGTAAGATTCAACATAAATTTTATGAAGTAACTATTAAAAGACTAAAAGGAGGCCCACTGCAAAGTTATTTATAGAATAATTAGAATAATAATAAAAATTCCCTTAAATTACCTATCCAAAACTAAATAAATAGTATCAAAAAGAAATAATTAGTATATACAAACTCAGAATCTAAAGTTACAACTTTCGTAAGGATCTTTAAGACAGACATTATTTAGTTGAGAATTCCCATTATATGTGTGGAGATTTGATTAATTTGAACATATTCTGGAATGCGATTGCTATATATATATGTGAGAATATTTAATAGCAAAAATTGGAAAATGCGAAATTAGAAAATTAATAACCTATGACCAAATTATATCAATTAATTTCCAAAAAACAAATTAGAATACATTGATCTGCAAATTAAAATTTTCCATGGGATGTTATTTAAAAGGAGATTAGAATTATTCGAATTAGAAAAAAACTTATAATAAGAAAGTTCTGAAACTAAGGGTAAAGAAGCGAAAGAGGAAGATAAAGATGAAGAGAATAATGAAAATAAGGAAGGAAAAGAAGAAAAAGAAGAAAAAGATGAGCAAGTGGAAGATTAGAATGAATAAACTGATGAAGAAGATAATATAACTGAAGAATAAGATGAAGTAGAAAGTGTTGAGTTGAAAAACTTTTAAAAAACATTATAACATTTTAATTGAAGAAGTAATTCCAACAATGAAAAGATGTCTCAAGACTCTTTTAGTTAAATTTAAATTTAAGAACAACATGTGTAAGAGAAAGATTTGGATTAGCTATCTATAAGTCATTAAATATTGCACTAGTGTTGGGAATAATAGTTGATTTTTACCTTTCATTATAATATCAGCAATGCTAGCTCTAATTTAACAAAAATAATTCTATTTAGCAAAAAGATAAAAATTACATCATTTAATCTTTAATCTCAATATCAGAGCAAAGAAATAAATCTGATGTAAGATAACTATTTATTAAAAATGAAGAGTTGTCAAGATAATCAAAATCTTGCTTACTTATGAATATTTGCAAATAGATATTATATCTGATGATTTCAAAGAGTTTAATAAGCATAGCAATATTTAAATAAAAAAATTTTATTCTAAGAATACCTTTAAAGAAAAGAAGTCATGTCAACAGCAAAAAGATTTGCTGATTTAATAAGAAATATATAAAACATTTTCTCTTTAATAATATACGCTAAATACAATAGACATCTAATTTAAGAAACTATTTCAATCTAAAAATTAATTACTTATACATATAATTTTAAATATGAACTGAATCATCGATATATGAAAACTCAATTCAATAAACTTTGCTTAAGTAGATAGGAATTTGATACATTTGAGCACATTTTCAAACGTAATCTTTTTACAGATATTTAAAAATTTTTAATAAACTTAAAATAATTAATGGAAAATAGTGTAAAAGATTTGTTTTATATGACTAAACTATATTAATAAATAGTTTACAAAAGATAAGATAATTAAATTAGATAAGTACATAAAAATATTTCATCAATAATATTTAGAAAACCATTAAAATTTTTAAGAACTAAAGTGAAGAGAAAATAGATTATATTAAAACCCATTAACAGATTTAATGAGCTAAAAAATTCTTTATGACGATGAGAGTGAAAGAGAATCATGAATGAAATATAGAAACTTTTAAATTTAGCTTAATTTGCATGGTTGAAAGCCAATAATTATACAATTAAGTATAAATATTTAAACTCTTATAGTTGATTATTATTACTTATTATTTAAACTTTTAAATAGTGAATAAGATTTTTAAATAACTAATTTTAAAAAATTAAAATAAATTATTTTAATAATTATCATTTATTTTATTAATTTGAAGCTAAAATATGGGCCTTTCTAATATAATTGTTGATATATATATAAATAATAAAAATGATAGGATAAAATTTAATCTTTTAGCATTTATAATATTAAAGGATAGTTTTAGTTAAAATATGTTTTTAAATAAAAGAAATAAAGTAATTTAATTATATTTAAATACTTTATGTAAGTATAATTTTCTTATTATTAGCAAATTAATAATAATGGCTTATATTTAAATTTCTTTAACTGATAATTATAAAATAATTAATTTTACATAATTATAATAAGTTTAATTAAATTTATATAAATTAATAATTTATACTTAACTTTAAAATATAATAAAAGTTAGTTAAGATTATTATTATAATTACTTATATTACTTAGAACTAAAAATTATACATTAAATTTATAATTATTGATAATTCTTTATTAATTTTATTTTATACAGTTATCTCTAAAGATATGTTTAACTATATTTACTTTTTAATTTACTAAATTATTGTTTTAATTATTGTAGACATTAATTATTAAATGAGAACTTTTATATTTTTATAGTCTAGTTGCTTATTGTTAACCAATTATTTAAAACTCATATCAAAATTATGAAAAGCATCCTCTTTATTAGTTTTAAATTGATACAAAGATAATTAATTCCAGCTAAGCATATAATTACTGAATTATTTTAGATTTTTGATATAGTATTTTTAATATTAATATCTTACTATTATAAAGGATTATTTTAACTATATTTTGCTATCATTTAGAATATTATATTATTAAAGTTATAAAGCTAATGTTTCCTTTGGTTTGCTTAGAACTTAAATTCCTTTTAGGTATTTCTTCCTTTATATTCTTCATGTTTTACTAATTAAAGTTAAATAGAGAGTTCTTTAAATGGCTTAATTAGCAATTTAATTAGTTTTTAGAACTTAAATTTTAATATTTATTTATAAAAATAAATGGTATAAATTAAAGCTATTTAGTAATAATATATCAATTTAATAAAAGAGTTATTGTATGAAACTGTTTATTTCAATTTTAAATTAAAAGAGTTTTTTGACATCTATAACTGCATGAATTGCTTCCTTCAATTATAGACATTAGTAAATGTTTTTAATGCTTTTTAATATAATCTTGATCTCATCAATTTTTAATTACTCTTGTTATAGTCTCTCTTTTATGTCTTCCTTTTTTACTTTTTCCATTTCTAATAATTCTAATCTTCTTGATATAAGTTTCTTGTGAAATATTTTTATTTATAAATCTAAATATCCCAAATAAGACTTTGGAAAGGAGTTTATAAGTCCTTAATCATATAATATAAAGCATCTTAAGTCATAATTCTCAATCTTTTACGATAGTCAATCTCTATATTAGAATAGTATATGCATTTAAAAATGTGCTAAAATGTACCATACTCTCAACATATACAGTAGGGATTATCAATAGGATAATGACAAGCTTAAAGATCTTTTCGAAAATTAAAAGATTGGGTTCTAAGTTTATATATACTGATAATTTCTTGTCTAAATTATTTGTTCAACTTAGTGTAAGTAATTACTGGAAGTTGGTTAAGATTATTAATTGTTTAGTTTATATTTTAGCTTTTTTCATCCTTTTAAACTTTTGAGTAGCTGTATTATAGAAATATTTTTGTATTTTGTCTCTTATATATTTAGTAAAAATTTTTTAATTTGTACTAATCTTAGAATTCTACAGGTAGATACTATAGAGGTCTGATAATTGCTAAACTTGATCATAGCATTGAAATCCTTTTTTTCAGTTGGTAATGAAAAGAGAGCCTATTGTCGATGTTGAAAAATCAATACTTTCTTATTTCATTTTATAATAGAATTTAAAAAAATTTATTGCCATAATGTGTTTGAAAGATAACCAGTTTAAATCTATGAAATATAACTTGTTGATGTTGAAGTTGTTGCTTAAAATGCTTTTCTTGAAATCATTCTCATATTTGATTCAATTCTATTCAAAACTCCAGTTATTCCTTTCTGAATACACCATGGTACTAGTTCTCTCCATATTCTGCTTTAGGTAATGTAAAAAGTCTGCATAAAGTTTTAAAATGCCAAGAAATCACATTCTTATATCTCATAAGTTAAAAAACAGCTTTTTCATTGCAACTAAATACTTGATCACGACTTCTCTACAATGAGAATTAAAATTCTTCTTCTAATGTAGCATTACATCTAAATATGTAACTAGTTCCTTTTAAATAATTGGTTAATTATCTAATCATAAATTTAAATTTTATTATTTATAATGTTTCTTTAAAATTTATATACATTCAGATTTGATAACATTGATCTTTAAGTGCGTTTATGTAAAATGCTTACTTGCTTCATTTATTAACTCCTTCATCTACTTTGCAGTTTTGGAAAGAAGAATCAGATCATTTGCTCATCGTCTGCATGCGAAGCTAAAGTTCCAACCCTGACGTTTGAATCCCAATTATGTATTTTTACTTTCCAAATATCTAATTACTATGTCATAATACAACAATGATAAAACCGGTCCATGCGAATTTCCTTACATAACCCCATTTTTGTATTGTTATATTCTGGTGTTCTTTCCATCTATTTTAAATGAAGAATTTAGGTTTTTGTAAAACAACTATAATGCTTTTATTAGTCCAAGTGGCAGTTTAACTCTCTTTAATTGATCTAATAAAAATCTTCTTTCTATTGAGTCAAACATTTTTTCAACATATATCCGTGTTGCTATCAATTAGTCTTAAATCTAGACAGTTTCCGATAGTTATAAATTATTTGTTATATTATTCAAATTTATTAAGTTGCTTATCTAATTTTTATAAATCCCATTTATGTAGGGTGAATCAAATTTCTCTAATAAATCAGATTGTATAGTCTTTTTGTTAAAGCTTTATCATATAGTTTTATAATAATATTAATAAGAGAAATAGGTAGTCAGTTTTTCCAGTCATCTTTATTTCCTTTTTTAAATATTGGAATTATCGTCAATGTATTTAATTCCTAAGGGATTCTTCCAAATCTTAACATATTATTCAGAAAAGAGTGAAGATTATTAACAAATATTATCCACCATATTTCAGAAATTCACCTTTTATTCAAGTCTGGACCAGCTGCTTTTCCATTCGTAATTTCTTTTATAATTTCTTGTATTTCTTGTATTCTTGTATTTCTTGTGTGGTAAAAAGATAAAATCCTTATAAATATGAGAGTTGATAATCTTTAATTTCTTAAATACTATCTTATATTTTATCTATTTTTTAATTACTAAGATTTATTTATTATTTAGTTAGATTAAAATTTTTGTTAAAATTAAATTCTTCCATGAATCAATGGATTTATTTTTGATTTCTTAATTAAAGTTCATTTAATTTATATTTTTAGGTTTTTTAATTTTCTTAGTATGTGAAAATATTTCTTTAGCATCTCCATTTAGAAGTAAAAGTTTCTTTTTTGCTTTATTTTTTCAAAACTTTCACAAATTAGAATTGAAGTCATTCAGAATGTCGTTTGCTTTTTCATGAAGATTAGTTACTTATTAGTTTATTCTTCCAGATATAATGTATGCTTCTTTATATACTGAGTTAGCCCTTTTAGGCCTACATATTTCTTAATAAGATCTCGAGGAAATTTGTTATAACTTGAGTCTGGAATAAATGATCCTAATGTTTAATCAGCATTGTATTAGATGTTATTTTTGATAAATTCATTTTAAACTTAAAGATTATCTTAATCTATCTAAAAGAATTTTAGATAAGTTTGCAGGAAAGATTCTAAATATTTTTGACGATTTATTGCATCTTATAACCTATTTATTTTATATTTCCTCAAATTCTTGCATATCTTCAATTAATCTCACATAAAATTAAGTTTTGTTTTATAAATCAATTTGCAGGAAAAAATTTTCTTTTTAAGCTATAATATCATCTTATCACTGTTTATCTTATAAAAGAATTGTTTCAAGAATTAAGTTTTTATCTTTAAATAATCTAGCAATTTTCAGTTGATATCATACTTTATGAATAAATATATTTACAATCTTTAAAATATCAATCAAATAGATAAATGAACAAAAAATAATGACTATTTAATTATAAAATGAATATGAAAACATTTTAATTTAATTTCTTGATAAGATATTTTAAATTTAAATAAATGCTTAATCTTTTAAAAATTATATTTATTAAACCACTTTAAATATTATTATGTTTATGAATATTTAGTATCTTAAATTAAAAAATACTATATTATATATTAAATCAAACATTTATTAAAGGAATGCTTAAATTAAAAATTATAATTTAGTTGTCTAATAATTTAGAATATAACAAAAATAGTTCATTATTAAGGTTATTTATGAAATTGTGTACTATTAGCATTATCGGCTTAGTAGAAACTTTGCTTTTTATTATGCTATATATGTTTCTTTTTATATTGTACGAAATATTTCCCATTTTTTATAGATATAATTGTAATAGCTATTAACTTACACTTTGTATATTATTTTAATTAATACAAAAGATTAAAGCTTTTCTTTTAACCTTTTTTGATATAATGAAAACTATATTGATTTCTTAATTATTTACACTTTCATTTTGATAATTCGTATTATTTAATATTAGAATATAATTTTATTCTAATTTTAGATGGAAATATAAAATAATTTACAAGAAAATGAAGATTTTTATAATTTTGCATATATTCAAATTATTTAAACAATATAATAGCAAATGTTTTTATATGATAAATAATCAATCAATTTTTTTTAAGTTTTCAACTTTAATAAAATTACTTCATTAGAAATTCAAATTTTAAGATTAATAAATAAAATCAATTTTCTATATACATAATAGATTTATTCAAGTTGCTTTAAATCAGAAAGCTTATTTTTAAAGCTATTCCTTTTAATATTACGAAATGAGAAAAAATTTTAAAGATAAAAAATATTTAATATAGCAATTTTTCTTAAAAACTAGTTTTTCTCTTCTAAATTAACATCTTTTCGCAAACTAAAAACAGATAGTTAGTCGTAGTAAGCTCTTTTCAAAATTCTTTTACTCATCTTTTCGATTTTTAATGTTTTTCTAATTATTATAATAAAGCAGAATATTTTTAAACTTGATTAATAAATTTTTTGTTTCTATATTTTATATAGTTAGGTTAGATATATTATTTAGATCCTTGTTTAATTACTTTTTTTAGATTCTTTGTAAATTGGCCTAAAATTTATTATTACAGATGTATTGTACCTCATTTTTTCTATTTGATTGATCATATTTTTATAAAGAGATTTTTTAGCTCTTTTTAGATTAGTTATTTTTAAAAATTCGCAATATCTATTAAAAAGTTAGTTTTAAGCCCTCTTATAGAAAAATTTTTTACTGATTTTGTTTCTTCCTAAAATTGTCATTTATTTTTTTATCTTTACTTCTTAAAATTCATTTAAAAAACTTTTCAAATCTTTTAAAATTCTATCCCTTTAAGAAAAAGATTTATCTATCCCGGAATCTTTTGTAGCGAATAACTCAGAGCGAAAAAAGGATAATATTTTCACGATTTCATTGATTATTCTATTATATCTCCTTTTTTCTTGAGATCCTTTTTCATTTAAGTAAATTCTTATAATATTAAAAAATTTTAAAGCGAATTTTTTCATTTACTCGAAAAGAAGTTCAAAATCAAAAATTTTATTTTTCCAAAACATAAACAATAATTTTTTTTATAATTTCAAAAATAATTTACCTTATCAAAAATATATTTTTAAATAAAAAACAAAAAAATTTTGTTAAAAATTTTTCAAATCAAAAAATATTCCTAAAAAAATGTGTTTTTATTTTTACAAAATACCATTTCAACAAAAAAGATTTCCAAATTCTATTTTGAATATAAAAATTTTTTTATTCCTATTTTTTCTCAAAATCTTTTATATTTGGAATTTTTTCTTGAAAATTTATTCCAATTTTAAAATTTTTTATCCCGAAATAATTAAATTTATTCCGTGCCGAAAATCTTTGGTAGTGTAAAACGCTGAGAAAAAAAAATTTGAAATTTTCATGAAATTTAAACTCTAAACCTGAAAGATAAATAAAATTTGTTATCAGAAAAATTAATTTTCCAGACGGTTACGAAAAATTTTAAACATAAAATTTAAAATTTTTTTAATTATAATCAAGGCTATAAACTAACTTTGCATGTACAGATAATATTTTAACTACTCCACAAAAAAAATAAAATTTATACTCAACTTGAAATTTTTACAAAATCTAAAAATAAATCTATAAAATTTTATAGAATAAAAAGAAACTTAAACTTATTTTACGTCTTCATTTAACAAAATTATATTTTTAATATTTTTAAACATTGCCACTTTAAATCATTTACCTCACTAATTTCAATAAACTATATTACTCAACCTATTTTTAAATCAAGAATATTAAAAATATACAACCTTTTAATAAATAAATAAAAAAACAAAAATTTCATATAACTAAAAACATAGTTATCATTAAACATTCATTTATATGCATTACCAATATCTTATATCTTTAATCGTAAAATTAAATTAAGTCAAATCATAAGTTACTCAACTCGAAACTCTCCACTTTCTTATCGTCTTTTCCCATGCTTCCGAAACCAACCATCTATTGTCAGCACTCAATGCTATAGAATTTATTGATCCTGTATGCACTTACAAAGTCTAGATACACTCTCCTTTATCAAAGTTCCAGATCTTGATTGTTTTATCCCATGAACAGGAAAATATAACACTTGAATCAACACTTAAACAAATACTTGATACATCTCTTGCATGACCTTAAAGAGTACGAATACACTAGCCAGAAGAGAAGTCCCATATCTTAATTGTACTGTCATAAGAACCCGATATGATATACCTATTATCCTTAGACACTATCACCGATAAAATATAACCTGAATGCCCAGTAAGATTTCGCACAAGCTGACCAGTCTAGAAATCCCAAATCTTTAAAGTTGTATCAGAAGATCCAGATATAATATATCTAGAGTCATAGGAGATTACTACCGATAAAACATATGAAGTATGTCCAGACAAAGTCCTTTAGAGAGTTCCATTGTGGAAATTTCAGATCTTTATAGTAGTGTCATGAGATCCTGATATAATGTAGTTAGAGTCTGGGGAGATTACTACCGAAGTAATAGGAGAAATATGCCCTGTTATAGTTCTTATGAGAGCACCAGTCTATAAGTTTCAGATCTTTATGGTTTTGTCAGTAGATCCCGATACATTATAACTAGAGTCTGGGGAGATTACTACCGATAAAACATCTTAAGTATGTCCCGTTATAGTTCTTTGGAGAGCATCTGTCTGGAAATTCCAGATCTTTATCGAATTTTCAGGCCTGTAAGAACCTGATACAATTCAATTCAAGTCACTTGATATAGCTACCGAGCAAACATTTGAAGTGTGACCAGTAAGGATTTAGTCTAAAAATTTTTAAAGAAATACCTTTACTTTGGTCATAACTGATCTTGTTTATTAACTTTTAGTAAAATAAGTTAGGCAGAATTTCATACTTAAAATGAAGTAGAGATATTTTCCCTAGTATGTGGCTTCTCGCTCTTAAGAGTTTTCTTAAAAAATACTTTTAGTAAATTGCTTTTCTTTTTTCTCCATTTTAATTTTTATAACTTAATAACTATTTAATTAAAATAACTCAATAAATTTTACTGATTCAATTTCAATACAATTAAACAATTAAATTATTTATTAAGCATATTTATAAATATCTTCTTTCTTAAACATTGATTTTTCTATTTTATGTCTTAAAACAAGACAAGATATTAAACTAATAGTATACAAACTTTTACAATTTTAATTATTTTATATCTTTTTACTTTTAAATAAAAGGATAAATTATTATTTCAAAAGTTTATAACGAAGAATTGTATCCTTATTATAATAACTTTAATATGTATCCATTAATTAAAACTTATTTGTGCTTTAAATCAAAGACTCTTAATAAGAAAACCTTATTTCTTTATAGACCCTTTTAAATGATAAATAAAATATTAAAATTCTTTTAAAGCTACTGTTATTAATTATTGTTTTTCACTTACATTTAATTAAAAAAATATTTCTTTAAGCTTTTTACTAATTAAAAAAAATGAAATAAAATAAGTTTCTTATTAATTAGTTTGAATAAATATTAAAAAACATCAAATTATTAAAAATAAAGTATTTAAATTTATAAGATAAACTCTTTTATTTGTCCACTTTCCTACTATTATTTCATAAAACCTTTTATTTATTAAGGTCTCTCTTAAAGCAATAAACTAATATAATTGTTTACTTATAATGTTGATTCTAAGCAAAATATATAAATGTAATAAATATAAGTAGTAGAAAGTAAATATTTAAACTAACTATAAATGGTGTATCACAAATTTTATCTTACAATTATTAAATAATAATATTTAATTTTATTATTAAAATCAGCTTTAATATGTTTAATTATGTATATTAAATACTTAATATTTTATCCTTTTAGCTTTATTAGTTATTAATTAATTTCTCTTTAATTAATAAAGATATTAGATTAGTTATAATTAATACATTTAGATAACTTTCTCTTTTTATAGCAAACTAATATTAATTATTTATGTTATTTTTGTAATTATCATTTCAAATTAATAATACCTAAATTATTCTAGATTATTTAAAGATAAAAACTTAAATCTATTATTCTATACTTATCCAAAAAATATAGTTACCACTATTAATACTCTCTTTCTTAAAATAACTTGTTTGTTACTAAGAAAGATATAAGTTTTTTTAAGAAAGAAAGAATAATTTTACTATCTTCTATTATTATTTCTGAATTAATAGAAAGAGTAAACTTAACATAATATGTTTCTTTGTAATAAGTATGAGATAATATAAGTATTAGATTAGCTAATATAAACTATTTAAAACTAATCTAACAGATTATTATTTACTCTTAATACATTTTATTAGTCTACTATTATTCTATATATTTCGGTTCCTAATCAACAATTTTCTATGTTTTGCTTTATAGCACATCCTCATTTATTAATCTTATTACAAAAGATTAAAATATAAAAGGATGATATAGATAATTATAGAATTATTTGAGCTGAGACATTAAAATGAACTAGACTTTTAGATTATTTATAATTTTCCTAAATTTAAATTATATTTATATATTCCTTTTTATTAACTATCTTTTGTAATTAACTTTTGTTTGGAAAACTGACAAAAAGATACATTTTGTAAAATATTTAGTCTTAATTTATCTAAGTTTATTTTAGTGAGTATAAGAATATATTAAATTTAAAGTATTAATGATACTAGTTCTATAAAACATTTAGGTAATTATATGTACTAAAATAAATAGTAAAGAGAAAACGTTATTCTTTTATATAATTAAATAAAGAAAAGCTAATTTAAATCTTCAATAGAGTCAATTATTTACATATCTAAAATCTTCTATTTATCTTAAAATCAAATATTTAATATATTATAACCTCCTTCACTAACTCATTTAATTATATTAACTCATAAAAATTTAAAAGAAAATCCCTCTTTACTTTAACTATACTTGCAAATATTCTAAGTACTTTAACTAGTTAAAGTTATGTTTAATTAGAGACTAATAAGAAATTATCTTATCCTCTAGATAAAATATTTAATAAAAATGTGATTACATTTCTTATTAACGAAGAATAATATTTTAAATAAAAATAAGGAAAATTAATATTTTTCTTTTTGCTTAAAATAATTTATTATATAAAAAATCTAAATATTTTAATAAAACCAAAGTAAATACAAAATAATTAATTAAATATAATTTAAAAAATATTAAGAAAATTTATAATTCTAAATGATATTATAAATAAATATTTTAAATATTTTATTAATCTTTAGATAAACATATAATCAATTATGTAATCTATATTTTAACTTAGAAATGTAGTTAAATATTTTTAAAAGTTAAATTAAAAATTATAAGGAAAACTTAAGAAATTAAATTTTTCTATAAAAAATGAATATAAAATTTACTAATTATTTAATTGATACTATCAACTTCTATTAAATTATTTAAAATTATTGTTAAAGAAAAATAAAGTATAAATTAATTAATTTAAAAATTAAAAAAAAATTAAATTTCTAAATTTTATATTTAACAATATTTGAGAAAAAGATAAATATTAAAGAATATAAAAAATCTTATAAATCTAGATAGATTGACTTTTTAAATAAAGAAATTCAACAAAAAAATAATTATTCTTAGAAACTTTCAATTTCAAAATATAAAAAATTAAAAACGTTAAAAATTTTCTAAGTCTCAGCTTTTTATAATGAGTCTATTCGAAGATAGGTAATTTTTACTATTTTTAATCGATTATGGATGTATATTATGGTACAAGTACTAATTTTTTTACTAATCGCAAATCTTAAACTTCTGGTTAAAGGGAAAGTATTAAATATTTGAATAAATAAGTAAAAATGATTTAATTTTGAATTTAATTTTTCTAAAGTTAATATGAAATCCCGCTATTTGTTTAAAAATAATTAGATGCATATAAATATTAAGATTCTAAGTTTAAATATTAAGTAAAGTAGCAAAAGAAATTAAAATTATGAATTAAAAGCTTATTTATTTTTTTATTTTATTGATTAAAATATGCCTATAAATAAAGAAATATGAAATTAGGAGTATTTTTTTTAAAAGGAGAGTTACTGATTGTCTAAGAACAATAAATATACAAATAAAATAAGATTAAACTTTTTGATAAATTTCCATTAAAAAAATAAAATATAAATGATGGTAAATTTGAATATTATTGTTGATTATTTAAAATTTAATATTATTTAAATATTTTAATTAAAATAAAAATTTCTTGTAATTAAATTTTATAAAACTTACTTATTTATAATTACAAATTATAAGCTAAAATAATATTATTATAATAATAGTGTCTATAATTTATTTACGTATCTTATATTTATTATTTTTATAAATTTAATTTCATAGAAAAATCATTAATAATGATTAGTATTTAATAATTAATGCAATTATATCTAATTTATAATTAAAATCAAATTTTTATAGTTCTAGGTTTAACAGATTGGAAAATGCTATTTTTTTACTTAAAATAGATAATTAAAATTACATAAGAAAAAATTATTTATTTATAAAATAAATTATATCAATAGAGTATATATCCCTTCTTATTTTTAGTTTAAAATATCCCTTTCTATTAACATTTATTTTTAAACATTTTCGACGAAATTAATTATAAAAATCTATTTTGCAATCACTTAAAAACTCTATCAAGTTGATAAGTAATATTTATACTTTTATCGAAGAGAATTTCTTTCTAACTATATTATAGCAAGTGATTATCATACTTTCAAATATATATAAAAATTAAAAAATGTGAGACTAGTATTTTAAATCCTTTGCATTGTAAAAAATGTATTTATAGATAATAAATTTAAACAAGAAATTATAAAGTAAATAAAGAAAATAATAATCAATTTTAAATCATGATTGGATTCTTTTTATCTATTATAAAAATATTTAATTTCTTATTATATATTAAAATAATATATTTTTATATTTATAAAATAGTTTTAATTAATTTTTCATATAACTTTAGTTTAGCAAAATCTATATAAATTAAAAAATATTTAGATATCAAATTTAAAATATTTAATTTGTAAAATGATTAAAAATGTAATAAAAATATCTTATGATTTTAAGATATAATTAGAAATAAAAGAATGTATAAAATTTATGTATCGTATATAAAAAATATAATTAAACTTATTTAATATATTAAATAGCTTAAAAAATAATTTTCTTTATTTTTAAACGTTTTAAGCATAGTTTTAAATAATTTTAAGTTATATATAGAAATAAATAATACTATTTTAATAAAAATTATAAATCAAATAGTTTAATTTATATAATTCTTTCAAATTTTATTTAATAGCATTTTCATTTCTTATTATTTTTATTGTTTATGCTTATTTATTTATAATTTTTATTATTAGATTCTAAATATTTTTAATAGTAAAATTTTATATTTAGTTTTTATTTGTTTTAATACATTTTTCTTCATAATAATTTTATTATTAAATTGTGTCATTTATGATATTTATCATATTCTTTTAGATTAAATATTATCTTATATTTGCTAAATTCTTGTCATAATCACTTATTTATATCGTAATTATATTACTTAAAATTTAGGCTCCAATTAATTTAATTCTAGCGAATATCTTCCAATTAACTAAGTTTCTTCACTAATAAATAAATCTATTTTTCTATATTTTTAAATTATGTTCTTTCAAATTGGCATATTCTATTAAAAAATTACGATGATGTTAAATAAAGTTCGAAAAGGTTATTTTGCTGATCATTTTTTTACTTTCAATTTTTTAATTAAAGAAATTTTTTACGCAAATCATATTTATCATAGTATTAGATCTGGCTTGCTTGCTAAACTAAAATCGAGAAATTAAACTTAAATGAAATAATATTTATTTAAAAAGTATAATTTTATCTTTTCATTATTATTATTGAATTCCTTCTTTTTATAAAAACTCCTAATTTTTGGAGGAAAATAAATATCTATGTTATGAATGTAAAGAAATAGCACACTTCAAATGAAGCTATTTGATTTTATATTAATTTTAGATAAAACAGCAAATAATAATTGATTTATTTATTTATAATTATATGAAATTTTTCTCTGCTATTAAGAAATTTCAAGAAATACAGTGTTTCTAACTCCTCGCTGCTCGTTAAAATTTTTGGGGCAACTTTATGATTTCGCGTTCCCATCTGCGATTTTTTTAGATAGTTTTACCTTTCTACATTCCTGTCGGGCTTGGCTATAACTCCATATTATTCCTCTTATACATACTTCCATTCTCGTGCAAAAAAATGTTGTACAGCCCAATTGCTTCTGTTCCTTTGCTTATCACAAATTCCTTTGTTTCTATTGAAACTTCTTACAGTTCTGATATAGCTTTTATTGGTTTTAGAAGCGAAAGCATCTCTTCTTGATCGGAATTAATCTCATTTGAGGTTAAGCTTAGGGTTTGACGAATATTGAGATCGATCGTATTTAGCTATTCCATTCTTGATTCTTTTAGGAGTTGAATTTCCTATTCTTATTTCACTACTTAATCCCTCAGCTAAGTTGTGTTTTTATCCTAATGGTGCTGGATGCCGAAGAACGCATCCATTTGTGTTCATAGTCATCTATACGATCCCCATCGTCCATTTAATTCTTTCTTTGTGGCTTGAAAATTAGTTTTTTGTTCTAGTATTTTAACCTTTAAACCTCTTCATTGAAGTTCATCACCCTTAATGCAAACTACGCTACATCAAATTGCTCAGAGTTAAAGCCAAAAGATCGTTCCTAGTCACGCAATACCATCTCTACTGCCTTCGAGGTCTCTCTTCCGTGTTCGGAGTTTACCAAGTTTGTTTCTGTTGTTTACCGGCTTTGAAAGTTGTTAGGTCCATCATTAAGTTTTTTTGCTGATCAAAAGGCTGGTCTAATTAAAGAAAAGACGTGAGGTTAGAAGAAATGGCATCTCGCTTGCTCTCCTCCTTTTTATCTTTGGAAGAAGTAGTAAAGAAACCCTATTGGAAGTTTGGCATTTTTTAAATTTCATATAAATAGATGTAATTTATAATTATACAAACTAGAAAAAACTTAAAATTTTATAAATTTAATAATTTAAAATAATTTAATTATTAGATTTAACCTTTTTAAATAAAATTTAGTTTTCAAATATCTTACTAAATATTATTGCTTTTAAGAAAGCATCTTAAATATTTTTTATTTAAAGTTTTGAAAATTAAATTTTATTTTAAATTAAATTATTAAATTAAATATATTAAGCTAAATAATCTTAATTAGTTTTAGCTTTTAAAATTGCTTCAATAAGAGCTTTCAATATTATTAGAATATAAATATTTAAACGATAGTTTAATTAAAAGTGTTTTTAAAGTTTCTATCTATATAGAGGACAAAAACTAAAACTCTATAGATATATTTCACATTTCAAATGACGTGGATCACAATGTAAAGCAGCTTTCTAAATTTATGAGAAAAATGAAAAACATATAGGATATCCTGCCTCGTCCTCTATTTGCTGCTATATTCTTTCTTTTTCTTGTTTAAAGATTCTTACTACTTAAATAGCTTTTTCTGAAGGAATATAGTCAATTTCCTCCTACGTTTACTCTTATATTTCTTCCTGTTTTTCTTCACTTTCTTCTACATATTTTTACTATATATCCTGATTTTTTCTTATAGTTTATCCTAATTACATTGCTATAAGACTTGCTTATTCTTTACCTGATTTTCTTCTATTTCTCCAATTCATATCATAACTGTTAAGCTTAGGAAGTTTTTCCTTGAAAACCTTATATACTGCGCTATTTTAAGAAACTGTTCTTGCAATTGAAAATAAAATAAATTTGACTCCTAAAGGTGGCGTAGGCTTTTCTTCTTTATAACCATCTAATTTTCTCTTAGATAACTCGAGAATTTTCTTCATTTCAATCTTTTGCTAAATCGAAAAGAATAATTTTCCATTCTTTGTTATTTTAAGATGTATGTATTTGATTTGAAAAGGGAGATTTTAAGATTTGATAAATATTTAACATTTATTTAGTTTTATTTACTTTTTCTTATTCAGTTTATTAAGTACCAAGAACATTTTAAGTATTTTAGTCTATTTTTTAGTGGGAGCATTTTATTATACTAATCTAAGCATCTACTCTCCTGTTCAAACAGCACACCTATTAAACTTACTAGCTCCTAGAATAAATTCAGCAACTCCTGCATCACTTAAGGAGCTTTTCCCACTTAGACAGATTGCTAAACATAGAATAGTAATTCCATTCAAATTTTTACAATTTTACCTTACTAAAAAATAATTCTTCTAAGTAGCATATAAGCTAGGCATTCTTCATGGTCTCTAAAATACTGTTCTGAAGCAACCCAATACAAAATTTCAGCTTATTGTCGTGTTTTGCACTGAACGTTATGCTTTTTTGTGTAAATATTCAATCAGTTAATCTCTTTCAAATATGCTTTTCATTTAAAGACTTGGAATATTTCTAGCAAATATTTTCCAAATCATTCTTTGGATTTAGTCAGATAATCCATCAACTGTTATATTTTATTGATGAGTAAAATATAAACCATAGAAAAAATACCATAAATCGGTTATTTAAGAATGCTTTACTATTTCAAAATCTCTCATATTATAAAGTATGAAGTCATATTCGCTAGGATGAAGAAAATTTATATAATCTCTATACTTTAAAGCTGCTTCAAAAGAGCTATTTCTCTTCATCATCAGTTCTTCCAATAGCTTTATTCCTTACAATTTCTACTAAAAGCTTACCAAGTTAGGAACTTTCACGGATTATTCTCTTAGAATTATTTATACAGTGTTTATCTTAGCCATATATAGGTTAAATATATGTCTTCTCCTAATTTATAAAAAACCATTAAAGTACCATGAATACATGCTAGATAAGACTAAACCATTTCAAAGCATATATTTTTTATTTCCCCTCTGATCTTAAAAACTTATTCCATACATCAGGCTCTAGATGTACGAAAGATGATATTAATCAGTTTTAGTTCTCTTGAAGTTTCTCTCTTCAAAATGCATTATTAATTATACTGAAAGAATAATCCTTAAACACCTAGCTAATTTACACGCTTCATCCAGACTCAATTATTTGTTCTACAACACAAACAGGTACAATTCCCATTTGTAATGTTACGTCTGTTTCTGCTTCTAAAAAACTAGCATCAATTTCTCATCAGCTTCGGTTTTTCCATCATGATTTTTAAAGGTATCATTAAGCATTTCAATTCCTACATTTTATCTCAATAAATTTTATCTCTCTGTAGCCTCACTAAGTATGAGATGGTATTTAATAATTAATTATTGGAGACAGGCAATCTTAATAAGATATAAAAAGTACAGGGACTGTAAATTTAATGGCAATAAAAAGTGTTAATTAATATATAATAGATTTTTAGAATATTTATATTACCAAAGACGCGGTATTTGTCAGAATTAATTCCTTGAACTATTCTTCAGAGATAAAAAATAAAATGATATAATCACTAACTAAAAATAAGTAGCAAGATGTGCTTTAAAAAGTCTTAATTCTACTTTTAATTAATCTTACTTTATTGTCTTGAATTGGTTATTCTTTTAAAATTACATTGCAATGTATTATTTCAAATTCTATATAAAACTTCACACTGAACCTTAAATGGATCCCAACTCTGATGTAGCATTTATTTTAACAAAGACAGTAACCTTAAATATTTAAAGAATTCTAAATAAATGACTTAACATTTTCAAATAGAACTTTAAGATGCTAGTAGTAGCAAATAATTTTAAATAAAATAGAATGAAAATTTTATTCAGATGTATTAGGAAGGTTGAGTGCGATGCCTATTTCACACCTTTATTTTGAAGATTAAGATAATAACATTGATTAATAGAAATTTCCAACTTATACTTACACAATATTAAACAAGACAATGATTAGAGAAATAGTATCAATTTTCAAATTAATGACCTTTAGTTATACTTTTTAGTATTATTTGAAATATAGGTACTATTAAATAAAACAATCTGAAATTTGCATTTGCAGAGAATAAGAAACCTATTAACATATTTCTTAATGTGAAGCTCTGCAAGATTTAATGGAAGAATTTAAAGACTTGAAAAATTATGATTTGCTTAAACTTATAACTTACAAAAAATTTAAATTAATCCTAACTTCCATACTCTAAGATAACTTTAACAAATTGACTTAAGAATTAAATACTTTCATTCAAAATTGCTTCATAGAAGAATTTAAATTTTAGAGTAAAAACGAACAAGTGAAAAAGTTAATGGAATAATTTTACTAGTGAGCAAGTGAAGAAGAAAATGATTGAAGAAAATTAAATCAAGATTATTGAGATGGAAGTCGTAAAACATTTTTTATTATCTATATGAAATATGGTAAACACATATAAATTTTAATTATTATATATTTTAATCAATATAAGTCAAAAAAAATAACCATTTTAATTTTTGGCTTATTTTTTAAATTATATATAAAAAAAATTTAATTTAACTTAAATTAGAATTATAATTGAAAATATTATTAAAGTTAAGGCTTTAAAAATGAAAGCTAATGTTTTCATTACTAAATAATTTTTAAATTTAATTAGTAATTAGTTATCATTTTCATATTGTATCAAGATTGAAAATGCTTTGCAAGTACAACAATTTTTTTGTTTAATTAAAATGCTACAAAAATTTTAATTAATTTTAAATAATAAAAATAAAAGTTTAGACTTAAATCTTGAGTTATTTTCACCTTCAATTATCATTGGATAATTCCTTTATTCTTTCAATTCCAATTAAAGCTGCAATTTGTACTGATTTTTTTCTATTTTTTTTAATTTGCTGATTAGTTCTTTCTGCTTCTATTGCTAGTTTTGAGATTAACTGCTCTAGTCTTGTGATATATTTCAAAATGCGTTAAGGTCTCTTTCTTAGGTCACGAGTCTCGATTCTATTTCCTCTGCAAGTTCAAGTTTTACATTAACTTCTTATTGTCTTTCTTCAACATTTTTACCTCTTCTTGGAGGTCTAGCACCACTTTAATCAGCTTATTTACTATCATATGGTGAGATTCTAGACTTCCGAGCGCATAATATTCTTAGCCTATTTCCTAGGCTTTTCTTCAAAGGCGGGAGATTCATCCTGATGGGTGACATTTTTGTTACCCTTTTCCTGGTCCTAGCCTTTCTAGGATACCGTTAACTTCTACTTTTTAGGCGCCGCGAAGAATCCTGGTTTGAATACTGACATCTTTTTTTAAAAAAATAAATTTAAAAGATAATAATTTATAAAGATAAAATGTAAGATAAACTTTAGAATTTATAATTAATAAAATTAAAAAAGAAAAATTTCATTCAATTAACAGATAATCCTATTTTTTAATTTGAATCCTATTAAAATAAAATAGATAAAAAGATATTTTAATTAATGTTATAATCTAAAAATATTAGAAGTAAAAAATGAGTAAAATCTTAAAGGATTCTTTAGTAATAATATTTCTAGATAATCGTTAGTAAAGAGAAAGAAAGTCACAAATTTTAAGATTTTTTATTAAATTTACGAAGAAAAAATTAATATTAAAATTCATTCCTAAAATGAATTACAATTTAAACATATTTAACTACAAATTTATATAAATTTTATATCTTTTTAAAAAGCTAAATTTTTATATAAATTAAAGAACTATTTCTAAAATTAAATAAATATTTTTATATGAATTAAAGAATTAAAAAATTAAAAAATGTGTAAGACAATTTCAAATAAACCTTTCTTAAAAAAAGTTTAGCGTTAAAAAATTATAAATAAATATACAATTACTAAAACATTTAAACTAAAAATTACATAAATATTCTTATTTAAGCAATCTTTAGTTTTAAATTCTAAAATTAAAATGTTATCTTAATTTAATAAATAGAGCGATAAAGATATCTAAAATTTAATAAATTCTAATAGAAAAAAGTTGAACCTAAAAGAGATAATATTTATAGGATATTAATGAATCTATTAAGTAAAAAGAATTTCTAAAGTTTTATTATTATTATTAAATAATTAATTCTTATGCTACATAATTATTTTATTTAGTATAAACTAGCTAAAATGTAATAAACTGAAAATATAATATAAAATTAGTTGTTTAAGTTTAATAAATAAAATAGATTTAAAATACTTTGATTAATATATAGTTAAATATTCTAAAAGGGATTCCTTGATTATGAAAGTTTATAATTAGGCTTTTTAATAATTTGAATATGATTTAGTGATAATTTTTGATGATTTAAAGTGGGAAATAAAAGTAAATTAGGATTATTTAATAAATGATAATTGAATTTGATTAAAAAGGATAAAATGATTAGTTAGTATTTTGACTTAAAGTAGTTAATGAATAATAGACTAATGATTTAATGATTATATTGATTTTGAATAATAATGTTTATAGTTTTAAAATATTAGTAGTATAATCCCTTATAATGCTTTTATATTTTTGATGACTAATTTAAATTAATATTTTTTGATAAAATAATAATTTAATTAATTAATTTTATTATTTTTAAATTAAATATACTAATTATTTATTTATCAATTCATAGTCATTTAACATTATAAATCTATTTATTACTTCAGTTTTTCTTATTTATTATGTATTCAGTAATCAAATTTGTAACTGCCTCATATATGTGTATTAGTTCAAAGTTTGGTAGATCTATTAGTTCTAACCTGTTATTGAGGTAAATGTTGTACAATTAAGATTTACATCTTTCTCTTTCTTCCATATATTATTCTCATGTACTTATGATGGGAGTTTCGTCTTATACTCCAATATTGCAGAATTTACAAATTATGATGTGCTATAAAGCAAAACATAGAGAATTGTTGATTAGGAATAATAAGATATTGAATAATAGCAGACTAATAAAATTTGTTAAGAGTAAATAATAATCTATTAGATTAGTTTTAAATAGCTTATATTAGCTAATCTAATACTTATATTATCTTATACTACAAAGAAACATATTGTGTTAAGTTTACTCCTTCTATTAATTCAGAAAAAAAAACTTTATTAAAGTGCGCGTAGCACCACAATAGTGCGCAGCACTATAAAAAGTAAATTGAATACAAAAAATAATAATAGAAGATAGTAAAAATATTTTTTCTTTCTTAAAAAAGCTTATGATTTTCTTAATAGCAAACAACTAATTTTAATGAATAGAGTATTAATAGTAGTAACAATATAATATAGATTTATATAGAATAATAGAAAAGAAGTAAGTGTAATATAAAGTAAAATAATTTAGGTATTATTAATTTAAAATTATAATTAAAAAATAACATAAATAATAAATATAATATTAGTTTGCTATAAAAAGAGAAAGTTATCTAAATTTATTTATTACATTTATATAACCTATTTTACTTAGAATCAGCATTATAAGTAATAAATTATATTAGTTTATTATTATAAGAGAGACTTTTATAAATAAAAAGTTTTAATGAAATAGTAGTAAGAAAGTGGACAATTAAAAGAGTTTATCTTATAAATTCTAAAAATACTTTGTTTTAAATAATTTGATGTTTTTTAATATTTATTCAAATTAATTAATAAGAAACTTATTTTATTTCATTTTTTTAATTAGTAAAAAGCTTAAAGAAATCCTTTTTTTGATTAAATGTAAGTGAAAAGTAATAATTAGGAGCAATAGTTTTTAAAAGAATTGTAATATTTTATTTACCATTTAAAAGGGTCTACAACGAAATAAGGTTTTCTTATTAAGAGTCTTTGATTTAGAACACAAATAAGTTGTAATTAAATGCATATTAAAGTTATTATAATAAGGATACAATTCTTCGTTATAAAACTTTTGATATAATAAATTATCTTTTTTTTAAAGTAAAAAGATATAAAATAATTAAAATTGTAAAAGTTTGTACACTATTAGTTTAATATCTTGTCTTGTTTTAAGACATAAAATAGAAAAATCAATGTTTTAGAAGATATTTATAAGTATGCTTAATAAATAAATAAATTGTTTAATTTTATTGAAATTAAATAAGTAAAATTAATTGAGTTATTTTAATTAAAAATTTATAGAAGTAAGTTATAAAATTAAAATGGAGAAAAAATAAACGGAGAAAAAAGAAAAGCAATTTACTAAAAGTATTTTTTTAAGAAAACTCTTAAGAGCGAGAAGCCATATTTTAGGGAAAGTATCTCTACTTCATTTTAAGTATGAAATTCTGCCTAACTTATGCTACTAAAAGTTAATAAACAAGATTAATTATGACCAAAGTAAAGGTATTTCTTTAATATTTTTTAGACTAAATCCTTACTGGACACACTTCAGTTGTTTGCTCGGTATCCATATCAAGTGACCTGAATTGAATTGTATCAGGTTCAGCATATCCTGAAAATTCGATAAAGATCTGGAATTTCCAGACAGGTACTCTCCAAAGAACTATAACAGGACATACTGATTATGTTAACTCGGTAGTAATCTCCCCAGACTCTAGCTATATCGTATCAGGATCTGATGATACAACTATAAAGATCTGAAACTCATAGACTGGTGTTCTCATAAGAACCATAACAGGGCATACTGATTATGTTAACTCGGTAGTAATCTCCCCAGACTCTAGCTATATTGTATCAGGATCTGGTGATAAAACCATAAAGATCTGAAATTTCCACAATGGTGCTCTCCAAAGAGCTTTAACTGATCATACTTCATATGTTTTATCGCTAGTAATCTCCTATGACTCTAGATATATTATATCAGGATCTTACGATAACACTATAAAGATTTGGGATTTCTAGACTGGTCAGCTTCTGCGAACTCTTACTGGGCATTCAGAGATAGTTTGATCAGTGATAGTGTCTAAGGATAATAGGTATATCATATCGGGTTCTTATGACAGTACAATTAAGATATGGGACTCCTCTTCTGGTTAGTGTATTCGTACTCTTCAAGGTCATGCAGGTGCTGTATCAAGTATTCAGTTAAGTGTTGATTCAAGTGTTATCTTTTCTGGTTCATGGGATAATACAATCAAGATTTGGAATTTTGATAAGGATGAGTGTATATAGACTTTGTAAGGGCATACAGATGATATATATTCTATAGCATTGAGTGTTGATAATAGATGGTTGGTATCGGGAGGATGGGACAGGACAATTAGAAAGTGGAGAGTTTCGAGTTGAGTAACTTATGATTTGACTTAATTTAATTTTACGATTAAATATATAAGATATTGGTAATGCATATAAATGAATGTTTAATGATAAGTATGTTTTTTGTTATATGAAGTGTTTGTTTTATATTTATTAAAAGGTTGTATATTCTTAAATATTCTTGGTTTAAAAAAAAGGTTGAGTAATATAGTTTATTGAAATTAGTGAGGTAAATGATTTAAAGTGGTAATATTTAAAAATATTAAAAATATAATTTTGTTAAATGAAGACGTAAAATAAATTTAAGTTTAATTTTATTCTATAAAATTTCTTATAGATTTATTTTTAGATTTTGTAAAAATTTCAAGTTGAGTATAAATTGTAATTTTGTTTTGTGGAGTAGTTAAAATATTATCTGTACTTGCAAAGTTAGTTTATAACCTTGATTATTATTTAAAAAATTTAATTAAGTATTTATTTTATTTTAATTTTTTAAATTTTGTTTTTTATTATTTATTTTTTAATTAGTTAATTTCAACTAAAAAAGTTTTTGGACCGGAAACTCCTTTCCGATTGAACGACCCGACGCTATCTTTTTATGGATAACGGGGATATCCTGTTTTGCTCCAGGCACAGCTGCCAGGGAGCTCCATCGCTATGAGCAGCCAGGCTTCAAGCCCCTACCAAGAGCGGATAATCTCAAAGACAGTGTTCCCTTCAGAAATTGACTCTGACCAGGGACTTTCTCAGCGACAGGAAAGGAACTTGTTCCTAGCCATAAAACCAGAAAGTGTTGTCACGAAGGTCATTCTCAGCTCTCACCATCTTTTCAATTATTATTATTTATTTTTTATGATTGATATTTATTATTGCTTATTATTATTTATTAATTATTATTAATTGTTATTATAAAATTTTAATATTTAAATTTAATATTTTTCGTTTCCGTCTGGAAAATTAATTTTTCTGATAATAAGTTTTATTTATCTTTCAGGTTTAGAGTATGGATTTCATAAAAATAAAAAATTTGTTTTTTTGCTCAGCGTTTTGCACTACCAAAGATTTCTGGGACGGAATAAATTTAATTATTTCGGAATAAAAAAACTAAAAAGGGAATAAAATTAAAAAAAAAATTCCAAATATAAAAGATTTTTGAAAAAAATAAGAATTTAAAAAATTTTTTAGTATAATTAGAATTTGTAAATCTCTTTTTTAAAATGGTATTTTGTAAAAATGAAAACACTTATTTTTGTTTTAAGGAAAAATATTTGATTTGAAAAATTTTAGCAAATTTTTGTTGCTTTTTATTTCAAGAAAAAAATTTGATAAGTTTAATTTTTTTGAAATGATAAAAACAAAAATTATTGTTTATGTTTTTGATAAAAATGCATTTTTTTTGTAAAATTTTTTAAATTTGAATTTCTTTTCGAGTAAATGAAAAACTAGTGATAAATTTTTTTAATTTTATAAGAATTTACTTAATTGAACAGGATCTCAATTAAAAAGGAGAGAAAAGAAAGTAAAGAATGAAATTGTGAACAATTATTTTTTCTTTTTTAGCTCTGAGTCTTACACTACAGAAGATTTTCGGGATGGATAAATTAAAAAAAAGGGTTAGAGTTTTGATAGATATAAAAATTTTTAGCAATATTTTTTAAATTAAGATATCAAAGATTAAGCTTATGAACTTCTTGACATATTGCTAAATAAGTTTGATGAGAATCAACATATACTGACGGGAGATTTCAACACCCTTTTATAAGGTTTTGTAGACAATCCTGAAAATAATTTGATAATACATATAGATTATAAGAATTTCTCCTGCTAAATGTCCTTGAAATAATGAATGATAGTAACGTTAATACATGTATACAAAAGAAACTGTATAATTGTGGTTTAATGATTATTCATTATAAGCACCAGGTTAAATTAAAAAAATGGAAAATACTTAAAATTCACTAGTTTTAACTAGCGACTCTTCTTTAATTGATTATTAAGAAGCTGCAAACTGATAGATCAAACACAGGCAGGTGCATAGAAACCTCCAAA
Source organism: Loxodes magnus (assembly GCA_946699065.1). Taxonomy (NCBI): domain Eukaryota; phylum Ciliophora; class Karyorelictea; order Loxodida; family Loxodidae; genus Loxodes; species Loxodes magnus. The sequence goes on from CAMPDV010000425.1 coordinate 108,905, forward strand.
TAAAAGAAAAGGAGTTGATACAAATCAAATAAGTAAACATAATAATGGATTTATTTAGAAAATTACTAAATATCTGTAGTCAAAAACTAGAAAATAAATTCTTACACGTTCCACTGAAATCACTTCGAAATTCTCTTCATCGTGGACATCAATTGTAGCATCTATTGAAAGAAAAATAAACCCATAGGTAGAAAACTAGTTTAAACGCCTAAAATATTACCGCAGAAGATACAAAAAGATCATCCAAAAAATCTTTGAAAAATTAAGATATTATCTAAGACACTCCTATCTCTTAAGATAAGCTTTCAAATCTGAATTAAATTTAAATAAAAATATCCTTTTACAATATAAAAAAACTACATAAACTTAATATTTATTTTTGAATAACAGTAATCAAATTCGATTAAATTGAATGTAATAAAAACAGTTAAAAGTAAGACAATAATATTATTTCTGTTAATTCAAAGTATCACTATTTATTTGATCTTTAGAATTAAAATAAACAACTATAATAAAATGGTGGCCCGATAAATGCAATTCAAAATTAAGCAATTAATAATTCGTTTAATGAAATTTAATTTTTTTAGGTATAAAAGTACTTAAATAGGATATATAAAGACTAATAGATAAGAACTATTTGCTAAATGAAAAGTTAGATAGTACAGAAACGAAATACGAACTAGAAAAAATAAACCTTGATAAATAACTAAGAATCATCAAAAGCATATTATAAAGCATATATTAATAAAATTAATTAGAAATACAAAAAAATAAAATTAGTTACTAAAATTTGCCTTATAATATTATTAAGGAAAGCTATTTAAAAATAATTAAATATTATAGCAGATAAAAAATAACCTATTAATAATTTTAAAGTAGAAGATTAAACTGAACAATTTCATTAGATAATGTTACTTATAAATAATATCTTTCTTTAGTAAAACATAATTAATAACTACTTTAGAACATTTTTAAATAAAAATTTGAGAGGAATTTGTTTTCATTTTAATCCAAAGACTAAATAAGAATTCACGAATAATCAGTATAAACAGCTTATGTTAATTCTAAAGAGATAACTGTTTAAACAGATTTTATAATAAAATATATTGAATAAAGAACTTAAACTATCAATAGAGTTTTAATAAATTAAGAAGCGTAAACGCAATAGATAAAATTAGAAATGGATCAAACATAAACTGAAGAAGCATTATTATATTCAAAATAGGAATATTTAAAATAATAAATTTCATTCTACTAATAGTAATTTTCTGGATAACAACACATTTGATAACTACTTTAAGAAGTTTGATAATAAAAAACTAATATTGAACTTGAATTAAACTATATTTTGAATTATAATTAATAACTAAAATCTTAAAATTAAAAAGTATCTGATTAAGTATAAATATTATAAAGCTAACTTTAAATTTTAAACTTTTAATGAGAAAAGAAATATTCTTAGAAATAGGATTTATGTAATAATCTTTAATAGAATCTATAACTTAAAGAATTGGATTATTAAAGCATATTAAGTCCATTATATTTGTAAAAAAATAAGTATATCCAAGAATTTAAAGATGCTTTCAGATAAACAAAAATACCTTAACTATAGAATGATTACACACAGGTTGAAATTAAATCCAGTGATTAAAAAATTCAAACAATTATTTTGACTTTAGATACGGCTACTGGAACAGAACTACTACGTTTGGATTAAATTTCCTAGTGCGACTTTATTGATTCTAAATACATAAAATTGTAGAAATAATATGATCAACTAAATGAGCAACTAATCAATTAAATCAAAGCTTTTGATAAAGTTGCATCAGAAAAATGTACTTTAATGAAAAATCTGAAATAGAGCCAAAGTTTTAAGTAGTAAATTTCTTCCAATTTAGCATTTTCTTTCCATAAAATTCTGTTAATAATTTTTTTAGATTTTTGGATCTCTCATTCATAAAATCTAAAATAGGATACTCAAGCAAATTCTTTTGAATAAGATTCTATAAATTAATTAAAGAGAAAATATCCAGATCCATATTTTCCATCTCTAAATAACATATCAATAAAATGGAACAAAATTAGGTTTTTATAAAAAATTACAATGTCAATTCAAAATAGCTAAGAGATTTTATATTATCTAACTTTTGAAGAAGAACTAATTTCTAAACTATAATTTAAAACAGATACGTTGTACTTTACTAGGAACTTGATAAAGGATAGATTGACATTCAAGTAGTTAAAATTAATATGGATAAGAGATTATTAAAGATATATAGAAGGAAATATCTCTATATTATAATTTAACTTTATGACTAAAATAAATAACATTAAAAAAATAGGTTCATCTTGAAATCAGTGGACAAAAAAGAAATTTTAATTTATGAACCTGGGTGGAAAAATGACTCTTAACTAAATCAACAAGGAAAACAAATTATTTTATATCAATATAATTACTAAAAAAGAAGTAGCGTCAATCAAATTAAGATTGGATATGTCAACATAAATGGATTAGTAAGTAAACTATATAAAGTAGAAGAATTTATAAGAGAAAATAGTATTGATATTTTTTCAATTAATGAAACTTGGTAAAAACAAGATTTCCATCCAATATTAATATAAGGTTATAGGACTTATTACAAAAATTCAGGGAAAGGAGGAGGTGTATGTATAGTTATTAAAGAAGAACTCAATAGTACTGAAGAAATTAATATAATTGATGTATCCTAGAATCGATTTATCATAGCCAAACTGGACAATATATTTATTACGTCCTGCTACATGCCAGATAATAGCTAAAATGAGAACATAAAAGACCAAGCATATTACTATATTAATTTGCTACTTAATCAATTCCCAAATAACCCACATATTCTAATGGGAGATTTCAATGCTCCCCTATAAGATTATGGAGATAATCCTAACAATGACTATGATAATACAAACAGATTTTAGGAATTTCTTATTCAGAAGTATCTTGAAATAGTAAATAATATGAACAACAACACTTGCATACATAAAGTAACATATTTTATGTATTGTGATGGCTATATTGTAATAAATAATCACCTGAATATTAATCAATTTGAAAACTTCTAAGCTCATTATAAATAACTATTTACTGATCACATACCAATTATGGTAAATTTTCTCTTGAACACAATTCTCTATTAGGATATAATTACCTAAAGAAAATATAAAATTAGCAGGCTGCAAGGCCCTATTGACAGATAAAAATATTAAGAATCTTTTTTTGAAACTTATAATGAATTTTTTTAATCTGATAGGAATAATTTAGAGGATTAATACTAATGTATTAAACGCAATATATAATATAATGCAGATGTAATATTAGGTTCATTTATTCCAGACCCTAAATATAATAAACTTACAAAAGACCTCATAAAGAAGTATATTGAAGTTAAAAGAGCTAATCAAGTATATAAAGAAACTCACGCCTAGTTAGGAAGAATTAATTAATAAGTAATTCCCTTTTTAAGAACAATTGGTAAGAAGGATATTTATAGAGAGATTAAGTAACAAGACTATCTGAATGTTACGAAATAGATATTAATAATTAGGAATATAATAGTAGCTTTAATACTTTTACAAAATATATTAAAAGTAAGATTTAACATAAATTTTATGAAGTAACTATTAAAAGACTAAAAAGGATGTCCACTGCAAAGTTATTTATAGAATAATTAGAATAATAATAATAATTCCAGTAAATTACCTATCTAAAACTAAATAAATAGTATCGAAAAGAAATAATTAGTATATACAAACTCAGAACCTAGAGTTATAACTTTCGCAAGGATCTTTAAGACAGACATTATTTAGTTGAGAATTCCCATTGTATGTGTGGAGATTTGATTAATTTGAACATATTCTGGAATGCGATTGCTATATATATATGTGAGAATATTTAATAGCAAAAATTGGAAAATGCGAAATTAGAAAATTAATAACCTATGACCAAATTATATCAATTAATTTCCAAAAAACAAATTAGAATACATTGATCTGCAAATTAAAATTTTCCATGGGATGTTATTTAAAAGGAGATTAGAATTATTCGAATTAGAAAAAAACTTATAATAAGAAAGTTCTGAGACTAAGGGTAAAGAAGCGAAAGAGCAAGATAAAAATGAAGAGAATAATGAAAATAAGGAAGGAAAAGAAGAACAAGAAGAAAAAGATGAGCAAGTGGAAGATTAGAATGAATAAACTGATGAAGAAGATAATATAGCTGAAGAAGAAGATGAAGTAGAAAGTGTTTGAGTTGAAAAATTTAAAAAAACATTATAACATTTTTAATTGAAGAAGTAATTCCAACAATGAAAAGATGTCTCAAGACTCTTTTAGTAAATTTAAATTTAAGAACAACATGTGTAAGAGAAAGATTTAGATTAGCTATCTATAAGTCATTAAATATTGCACTAGTGTTGGGAATAATAGTTGATTTTTACCTTTCATTATAATATCAGCAATGCTAGCTCTAATTTAACAAAAATAATTCTATTTAGCAAAAAGATAAAAATTACATCATTTAATCTTTAATCTCAATATCAGAGCAAAGAAATAAATCTGATGTAAGATAACTATTTATTAAAAATGAAGAGTTGTCAAGATAATCAAAATCTTGCTTACTTATGAATATTTGCAAATAGATATTATATCTGATGATTTCAAAGAGTTTAATAAGCATAGCAATATTTAAATAAAAAAATTTTATTCTAAGAATACCTTTAAAGAAAAGAAGTCATGTCAACAGCAAAAAGATTTGCTGATTTAATAAGAAATATATAAAACATTTTCTCTTTAATAATATACGCTAAATACAATAGACATCTAATTTAAGAAACTATTTCAATCTAAAAATTAATTACTTATACATATAATTTTAAATATGAACTGAATCATCGATATATCAAAACTCAATTCAATAAACTTTGCTTAAGTAGATAGGAATTTGATACATTTGAGCACATTTTCAAACGTAATCTTTTTACAGATATTTAAAAATTTTTAATAAACTTAAAATAATTAATGGAAAATAGTGTAAAAGATTTGTTTTATATGACTAAACTATATTAATAAATAGTTTACAAAAGATAAGATAATTAAATTAGATAAGTACATAAAAATATTTCATCAATAATATTTAGAAAACCATTAAAATTTTTAAGAACTAAAGTGAAGAGAAAATAGATTATATTAAAACCCATTAACAGATTTAATGAGCTAAAAAATTCTTTATGACGATGAGAGTGAAAGAGAATCATGAATGAAATATAGAAACTTTTAAATTTAGCTTAATTTGCATGGTTGAAAGCCAATAATTATACAATTAAGTATAAATATTTAAACTCTTATAGTTGATTATTATTACTTATTATTTAAACTTTTAAATAGTGAATAAGATTTTTAAATAACTAATTTTAAAAAATTAAAATAAATTATTTTAATAATTATCATTTATTTTATTAATTTGAAGCTAAAATATGGGCCTTTCTAATATAATTGTTGATATATATATAAATAATAAAAATGATAGGATAAAATTTAATCTTTTAGCATTTATAATATTAAAGGATAGTTTTAGTTAAAATATGTTTTTAAATAAAAGAAATAAAGTAATTTAATTATATTTAAATACTTTATGTAAGTATAATTTTCTTATTATTAGCAAATTAATAATAATGGCTTATATTTAAATTTCTTTAACTGATAATTATAAAATAATTAATTTTACATAATTATAATAAGTTTAATTAAATTTATATAAATTAATAATTTATACTTAACTTTAAAATATAATAAAAGTTAGTTAAGATTATTATTATAATTACTTATATTACTTAGAACTAAAAATTATACATTAAATTTATAATTATTGATAATTCTTTATTAATTTTATTTTATACAGTTATCTCTAAAGATATGTTTAACTATATTTACTTTTTAATTTACTAAATTATTGTTTTAATTATTGTAGACATTAATTATTAAATGAGAACTTTTATATTTTTATAGTCTAGTTGCTTATTGTTAACCAATTATTTAAAACTCATATCAAAATTATGAAAAGCATCCTCTTTATTAGTTTTAAATTGATACAAAGATAATTAATTCCAGCTAAGCATATAATTACTGAATTATTTTAGATTTTTGATATAGTATTTTTAATATTAATATCTTACTATTATAAAGGATTATTTTAACTATATTTTGCTATCATTTAGAATTTTATATTATTAAAGTCATAAAGCTAATGTTTCGTTTGGCTTACTTAGAACTTAAATTCCTTTTAGGTATTTCTTCCTTTATATTCTCTATGTTTTATTAATTATAGTTAAATAAAGAGTTCTTTAAATGGCTTAATTAGCAATTTAATTAGTTTTTAGAACCTAAATTTTAATATTTATTTATAAAAATGAATGGTATAAATTAAAGCTATTTAGTAATAATATTTAACTTTAATAAAAGAGTTATTGTATGAAACTGTTTATTTAAATTTTAAATTAAAAGAGTTTTTTGACATCTATAACTGCAAGAATTGCTTCCTTCAATTAGACATTAGTAAATGTTTTTAATGCTTTTTAATTATAATCTTGATCTCATCAATTTTTAATTACTCTTGTTATAGTCTCTCTTTTATGTCTTCCTTTTTTACTTTTTCCATTTCTAATAATTCTAATCTTCTTGATATAAGTTTCTTGTGAAATATTTTTATTTATAAATCTAAATATCCCAAATAAGACTTTGGAAAGGAGTTTATAAATCCCTAATCATATATTATAAAGCGCTTAAGTCATAATTCCCAATCTTTTACGATAGTCAATCTCTTATATTAGAATAGTATATGCATTTAAAAATGTGCTAAAATGTACCATACTTTCCACATATACAGTAGGGATTATCAATAGGATAATGACAAGCTTAAAGATCTTTTCGAAAATTAAAAGATTGGGTTCTAAGTTTATATATACTGATAATTTCTTGTCTAAATTATTTGTTCAACTTAGTGTAAGTAATTACTGGAAGTTGGTTAAGATTATTAATTGTTTAGTTTATATTTTAGCTTTTTTCATCCTTTTAAACTTTTGAGTAGCTGTATTATAGAAATATTTTTGTATTTTGTCTCTTATATATTTAGTAAAAATTTTTTAATTTGTACTAATCTTAGAATTCTACAGGTAGATACTATAAAGGTCTGATAATTGCTAAACTTAATCGTAGTATTGAAGTCCTTTTTTTCAGTTGGTAATGAAAAGAGAGCCTATTATCGATGTTGAAAAATCAATACTTTCTTATTTCATTTTATAATAGAATTTAAAAAACTTTATTGCCATAATGTGTTTGAAAGATAACCAATTTAAATCTATGAAATATAACTTGTTGATGTTGGAGTTGCTGCTTAAAATGCTTTTCTTTAAATCATTCTCATATTTGATTCAATTCTATTCAAAACTCCAGTTATTCCTTTTTGAATACACCATGGTACTAGTTCTCTCCATATTCTGCTTTAGGTAATGTAAAAAGTTTGCATAAAGTTTTAAAATGCCAAGAAGTCACACTCTTATATCTAATTAGTTAAAAAAGCAGCTTTTTCATTGCAACTAAATACTTGATCACAACTTCTATACAATGAGAATTAAAATTCTTCTTCTAATGTAGCATTACATCTAAATATGTTGCTCTTTCCTTTTAAATAATTGGTTAATTATCTAATCATAAATTTAAATTTTATTATTTATAATGTTTCTTAAATCTAGACAGTTTCCGATAGTTATAAATAATTTGTTATATTATTCAAATTTATTAATTGCTTATCTGATTTTTATAAATCCCATTTATGAAAGGTGAATCAAATTTCTCTAATAAATTAGATTGTATAGTCTTTTTTTTAAAGCTTTATCATATAGTTTATAATAATATTAATAAGAGAAATAGGTAGTCAGTTTTTCCAGTCATCTTTATTCCCTTTTTAAATATTGGAATTATCGTCAATGTAATTAATTCCTAAGGGATTCTTCCAAATCTTAACATATTATTCATAAAAGAGTGAAGATTATTAACAAATATTATCCACCATATTTCAGAAATTCACCTTTTATTCAAGCTGAAACAGCTGCTTTTCCATTCGTAATTTCTTTTATAATTTCTTGTATTTCTTGTATTTCTTGTATTTCTTGTATTTCTTGTATTTCTTGTATTTCTTGTATTTCTTGTATTTCTTGTATTTCTTGTATTTCTTGTATTTCTTGTATTTCTTGTATTTCTTGTATTTCTTGTATTTCTTGTATTTCTTGTATTTCTTGTATTTCTTGTATTTCTTGTATTTCTTGTATTTCTTGTATTTCTTGTATTTCTTGTATTTCTTGTATTTCTTGTATTTCTTGTATTTCTTGTATTTCTTGTATTTCTTGTATTTCTTGTATTTCTTGTATTTCTTGTATTTCTTGTATTTCTTGTATTTCTTGTATTTCTTGTATTTCTTGTATTTCTTGTATTTCTTGTATTTCTTGTATTTCTTGTATTTCTTGTATTTCTTGTATTTCTTGTATTTCTTGTATTTCTTGTATTTCTTGTATTTCTTGTATTTCTTGTATTTCTTGTATTTCTTGTATTTCTTGTATTTCTTGTATTTCTTGTATTTCTTGTATTTCTTGTATTTCTTGTATTTCTTGTATTTCTTGTATTTCTTGTATTTCTTGTATTTCTTGTATTTCTTGTATTTCTTGTATTTCTTGTATTTCTTGTATTTCTTGTATTTCTTGTATTTCTTGTATTTCTTGTATTTCTTGTATTTCTTGTATTTCTTGTATTTCTTGTATTTCTTGTATTTCTTGTATTTCTTGTATTTCTTGTATTTCTTGTATTTCTTGTATTTCTTGTATTTCTTGTATTTCTTGTATTTCTTGTATTTCTTGTATTTCTTGTATTTCTTGTATTTCTTGTATTTCTTGTATTTCTTGTATTTCTTGTATTTCTTGTATTTCTTGTATTTCTTGTATTTCTTGTATTTCTTGTATTTCTTGTATTTCTTGTATTTCTTGTATTTCTTGTATTTCTTGTATTTCTTGTATTTCTTGTATTTCTTGTATTTCTTGTATTTCTTGTATTTCTTGTGTGGTAAAAAGATAAAATCCTTATAAATATGAGAGTTGATAATCTTTAATTTCTTAAATACTATCTTATATTTTATCTATTTTTTAATTACTAAGAATTATATTATTTAGTTAGATTAAAATTTTTGTTAAAATTAAATTCTTCCATGACTCAATGGATTTATTTTTGATTTCTTAATTAAAGTTCATTTAATTTATATTTTTAGGGTTTTTAATTTTCTTAGTATGTGAAAATATTTCTTTAGCATCTCCATTTAGAAGTAAAAGTTTCTTTTTTGCTTTGTTTTTTCAAAATTTCACAAATTAGAATTGAAGTCATTCAGAATGTCGTTTCAATTTTTCATGAAGATTAGTTACTTATTTGTTTATTCTTCCAGAAATAATATATGCTTCTTATATACTGAGTTAGCCCTTTTAGGCCTAAATATTTCTTAATAAGATCTCGAGATATTTGTTATAACTTGAGTCTGGAATAAAGGATCCTAATATTTAATCAGCATTGTATTAGATGTTATTTTTGATAAATTCATTTTAAACTTAAAGATTATCTTAATCAATCTAAAAGAATTTTAGATAAGTTTGCAGGAAAGATTCTAAATATTTTTGACGATTTATTGCATCTTATAACCTATTTATTTTTTATTTCCTCAAATTCTTGCATATCTTCAATTAATCTCACATAAAATTAAGTTTTGTTTTATAAATCAATTTGCAGGAAAAAATTTTCTTTTTAAGCTATAATATCATCTTATCACTGTTTATCTTATAAAAGAATTGTTTCAAGAATTAAGTTTTTATCATTAAATAATCTAGCAATTTTCAGTTGATATCATACTTTATGAATAAATATATTTACAATCTTTAAAATATCAATCAAATAGATAAATAAGCAAAAAATAATGACTATTTAATTATAAAATGAATATGAAAACATTTTAATTTAATTTCTTGATAAGATATTTTAAATTTAAATAAATGCTTAATCTTTTAAAAATCATGTTTATTAAACCACTTTAAATATTTTTATGCTTATAAATATTTAGTATCTTAAATTAAAAAATACTATATTATATATTAAATCAAACATTTATTAAAGGAATGCTTAAATTAAAAATTATAATTTAGTTGTTTAATATTTTAGAATATAACAAAAAAAGTTCATTATTAAGGTTATTTATGAAATTGTGTACTATTAGCATTATCGGCTTAGTAGAAACTTTGCTTTTTATTATGCTATATATGTTTCTTTTATATTGTACAAAATATTTCCCATTTTTTATAGATATAATTATAATAGCTATTAACTTACACTTTGTATATTATTTTAATTAATACAAAAGATTGAAGCTTCTCTTTTAACCTTTTTTGATATAATGAAAACTATATTGATTTCTTAATTATTTACACTTTCATTTTGATAATTCGTATTATTTAATATTAGAATATAATTTTATTCTTATTTTAGATGGAAATATAAAATACTTTACAAGAAAATGAAGATTTTTATTATTTTGCATATATTCAAATTATTTAAACAATATAATAGCAAATGTTTTTATATGATAAATAATCAATCAATTTTTTTAAGTTTTCAACTTTAATAAAATTACTTCATTAGAAATTCAAATTTGAAGATTAATAAATAAAATCAATTTTCTATATACATAATAGATTTATTCAAGTTGCTTTAAATCAGAAAGCTTATTTTTAAAGCTATTCCTTTTAATATTACGAAATGAGAAAAAATTTTAAAGATAAAAAATATTTAATATAGCAATTTTTTCTTAAAAACTAGTTTTTCTCTTCTAAATTAGCATCTTTTCGCAAACTAAAAACAGATAGTTAATCGTAGTAAGCTCTTTTCAAAATTCTTTTACTCATCTTTTCGATTTTTAATGTTTTTCTATTATTATAATAAAGCAGAATATTTTTAAACTTGATTAATAAATTTTTTGTTTCTATATTTTATATAGTTAGGTTAAATATATTATTTAGATCCTTGTTTAATTACTTTTTTTAGATTCTTTGTAAATTGGCCTAAAATTTATTATTACAGATGTATTGTACCTCATTTTTTCTATTTGATTGATCATATTTTTATAAAGAGATTTTTTAGCTCTTTTTAGATTAGTTATTTTTTAAAATTCGCAATATCTATTAAAAAGTTAGTTTTAAGCCCTCTTATAGAAAAATTTTTTACTGATTTTGTTTCTTCCTAAAATTGTCATTTATTTTTTTATCTTTACTTCTTAAAATTCATTTAAAAAACTTTTCAAATCTTTTAAAATTCTATCCCTTTAAGAAAAAGATTTATCTATCCCGGAATCTTTTGTAGCGAATAACTCAGAGCGAAAAAAGGATAATATTTTCACGATTTCATTGATTATTCTATTATATCTCCTTTTTTCTTGAGATCCTTTTTCATTTAAGTAAATTCTTATAATATTAAAAAATTTTAAAGCGAATTTTTTCATTTACTCGAAAAGAAGTTCAAAATCAAAAATTTTATTTTTCCAAAACATAAACAATAATTTTTTTTATCATTTCAAAAATAATTTACCTTATCAAAAATATATTTTTAAATCAAAAACAAAAAAATTTTGTTAAAAATTTTTCAAATCAAAAAATATTCCTAAAAAAATGTGTTTTTATTTTTACAAAATACCATTTCAACAAAAAAGATTTCCAAATTCTATTTTGAATATAAAAATTTTTTTATTCCTATTTTTTCTCAAAATCCTTTATATTTGGAATTTTTTCTTGAAAATTTATTCCAATTTTAAAAATTTTTATCCCGAAATAATTAAATTTATTCCGTGCCGAAAATCTTTGGTAGTGTAAAACGCTGAGAAAAAAAAATTTGAAATTTTCATGAAATTTAAACTCTAAACCTGAAAGATAAATAAAATTTGTTATCAGAAAAATTAATTTTCCAGACGGTTACGAAAAATTTTAAACATAAAATTTAAAATTTTTTTAATTATAATCAAGGTTATAAACTAACTTTGCATGTACAGATAATATTTTAACTACTCCACAAAAAAAATAAAATTTATACTTAACTTGAAATTTTTACAAAATCTAAAAATAAATCTATAAAATTTTATAGAATAAAAAGAAACTTAAACTTATTTTACGTCTTCATTTAACAAAATTATATTTTTAATATTTTTAAACATTACCACTTTAAATCATTCACCTCACTAATTTCTATAACCTATATTACTCAACCTATTTTTAAATCAAGAATATTAAAAATATACAACCTTTTAATAAATAAATAAATAAATAAACAAAAATTTCATATAACTAAAAACATAGTTATCATTAAACATTCATTTATATGCATTACCAATATCTTATATCTTTAATCGTAAAATTAAATTAAGTCAAATCATAAGTTACTCAACTCGAAACTCTCCACTTTCTTATCGTCTTTTCCCATGCTCCCGAAACCAACCATCTATTGTCAGCACTCAATGCTATAGAATTTATTGATCCTGTATGCACTTACAAAGTTTAGATACACTCACCTTTATCAAAATTCCAGATCTTGATTGTTTTATCCCATGAACAGGAAAATATAACACTTGAATCAACACTTAAACAAATACTTGATACATCTCTTGCATGACCTTAAAGAGTACGAATACACTAGCCAGAAGAGAAGTCCCATATCTTAATTGTACTGTCATAAGAACCCGATATGATATACCTATTATCCTTAGACACTATCACCGATAAAATATAACCTGAATGCCCAGTAAGATTTCGCAGAAGCTGACCAGTCTAGAAATCCCAAATCTTTATAGTGTTATCGTAAGATCCTGATATAATATATCTAGAGTCATAGGAGATTACTAGCGATAAAGCATATGAAGTATGACCAGTTAAAGCTCTTTGGAGAGCACCATTGTGGAAATTTCAGATCTTTATGGTTTTATCATCAGATACTGATATAATATATCTAGAGTCATAGGAGATTACTACCGAAGTAATAGAGGAAGTATGCCCCGTTATAGTTCTTATGAGAGCACCAGTCTATAAGTTTCAGATCTTTATGGATGTGTCAGCAGATGCTGATACAATATAGCTAGAGTCTGGGGAGATTACTACCGATAAAGCATCTTAAGTATGTCCCGTTATAGTTCTTTGGAGAGCATCTGTCTGGAAATTCCAGATCTTTATCGAATTTTCAGGCCTGTAAGAACCTGATACAATTCAATTCAGGTCACTTGATATAGCTACCGAGTAAACAACTGAAGTGTTAGTAATGACTTAGTCTAAAAATTATTAAAAAAATACCTTTACTTTGGTCATAATTAATCTTGTTTATTAACTTTTAGTAGCATAAGTTAGGCAAAATTTCATACTTAAAATGAAGTAGAGATATTTTCCCTAAAATGTGGCTTCTCGCTCTTAAGAGTTTTCTTAAAAAAATACTTTTAGTAAATTGCTTTTCTTTTTTCTCCATTTTAATTTTTATAACTTACTTTAATAAATATTTAATTAAAATAACTCAATAAATTTTACTGACTTAATTTCAATATAATTAAACAATTAAATTATTTATTAAGCATATTTATAAATATCTTCTTTCTTAAACATTGATTTTTCTATTTTATGTCTTAAAACAAGACAAGATATTAAACTAATAGTATACAAACTTTTACAATTTTAATTATTTTATATCTTTTTACTTTTAAATAAAAGGATAAATTATTATTTCAAAAGTTTATAACGAAGAATTTATATCCTTATTATAATAACTTTAATATGCATTTATTAATTACAAATTATTTGTGCTTTAAATCAAAGACTCTTAATAAGAAAACCTTATTTCTTTATAGACCCTTTTAAATGATAAATAAAATATTAAAATTCTTTTAAAGCTACTGTTATTAATTATTGTTTTTCACTTACATTTAATTAAAAAAATATTTCTTTAAGCTTTTTACTAATTAAAAAAAATGAAATAAAATAAGTTTCTTATTAATTAGTTTGAATAAATATTAAAAAACATCAAATTATTTAAAATAAAGTATTTAAATTTATAAGATAAACTCTTTTATTTGTCCACTTTCTTACTACTATTTCATTAAAGCCTTTTATTTATAAAGGTCTCTCTTAAAATAATAAACTAATATAATTTATTACTTTTAATGTTGATTCTAAGCAAAATATATAAATGTAATAAATAGAAGTAGTAGAAAGTAAATATTTAAACTAACTATAAATGGTGTATCACTAATTTTATCTTACAATTATTAAATAGTAATATTTAATTTTATTATTAAAATAAGCTTTAATATGTTTAATTATGTCTATTAAATACTTAATATTTTATCCTTTTATCTTTATTAGTTATTAATTTAATTTCTCTTTAATTAATAAAGATATTAGATTAGTTATAATTAATACATTTAGATAACTTTCTCTTTTTATAGCAAACTAATATTTATTATTTATGTTATTTTTTAATTATCATTTCAAATTAATAATACCTAAATTATTCTAGATTATTTAAAGATAAAAACTTAATTCTATTATTCTATACTTATCCAAAAAATATAGATACCACTATTAATACTCTCTTTCTTAAAATAACTTGTTTGTTACTAAGAAAATTATAAGCTTTTTTAAGAAAGAAAATATATTTTAATATATTCTATTATTATTTTCTGAATTAATAGAAAGAGTAAACTTAACACAATATGTTTCTTTGTAGTATGAGATAATATAAGTATTAGATTAGTTAATATAAGTTATTTAAAACTAATCTAATAGATTATTATTTACTCTTAATTCACTTTATTAGTCTACTATTATTCTATATCTTATTGTTCCTAATAAACAATTCTCTATGTTTTGCTTTATAGCACATCATCATTTATTAATCTTATTATAAAAGATTAAAATATAAAAGGATGATATAGATAACTATAGAATTATTTGAAGCTGAGACATTAAAATAAGCTAGATTTTTAGATTATTTATAATTTTCCTAAATTTAAATTATATTTATATATTCCTTTTTATTAAATATCTTTTGTAATTAACTTTTGTTTGGAAAACTGACAAAAAGATACATTTTTTAAAATATTTAGTCTTAATTTATCTAAGTTTATTTTAGTGAGTATAAGAATATATTAAATTTAAAGTATTAATGATACTAGTTCTAAAAAACATTTAGGTAATTATATGTACTAAAATAAATAGTAAAGAGAAAACATTATTCTTTTATATAATTAAATAAAGAAAAGCTAGCTTAAATCTTCTATAGAGTCAATTATTTATATATCTAAAATCCTCTATTTATCTTAAAATCAAGAGTTTAATATATTATAGCCTCCTTTACTAACTCATTTAATTATATTAACTCATAAAAACTTAAAAGAAAATCCCTCTTTACTTTAACTGTACTTGCAAATATTCTAAGTACTTTAACTAGTTAAAGTTATGTTTAATTAGAGACTAATAGGAAATTTTCTTATCCTCTAGATAAAATATTTCATAAAACTGTGATTGTATTTCTTATTAATGAATAATAATATTTTAAATTAAAATAAGAAAAATTAATATTTTTCTTTTTGTTTAAAATAATTTATTATATAAAAAATCTAAATATTTTATAAAAACCAAAGTAAATGCAAAATAATTAATTAATATAATTTAAAAAATATTAAGAAAATTTATAATTCTAAATGATATTATAAATAAATATTTTAAATATTTATTAATCTTTAGATAAAACATATAATAGATTATGTAATCTAGAAATTTAGTTAAATATTTTTAAAAGTTAAATTAAAATTATAAGGAAAACTTAAGAAATTAAATTTTTCTATGAAAAATGAATATAAAATTTACTAATTATTTAATTGATACTATCAACTTCTATTAAATTATTTAAAATTATTGTTAAAGAAAAATAAAGTATAAATTAATTATTTTAAAAAATTAAAAAATATTATAATTTAAAACTTTATATTTAACAATATTTATGTCTAAGATAAATATTATAAATAAACATTTTATAAATCTAGCATTGATTGACTTTTTAAATAAAGTAATTCAACAAAAAAATAATTATTCTTAGAAACTTTCAATTTCAAAATATAAAAAATTAAAAACGTTAAAAATGCTAAAAAATTCTCTAAATCTCAGATTTTTATAATCAGCCTATTCGAAAATAGTTTATTTTTACTATTTTTCACTGATTATGGATGTATATATAGTACAAGTACTAATTTTTTTTAATTTTCAAATTTTAAACTTTTCTTAAGTGGAAACTTTTCAATATTTGAATAAATAAGTAAAAATTATTATTTTTTTATTTTCTAAACTTAATATGAAATCCAGATTCATTTTTAAATTATTTTATTTTATTTAAATATTAGCATTTTAACTTTATATATTAAGTAAAATAATAAACGCAAAAAGGAAGGCAATGAAGCAATTAATGAAACATAAACAACTAGAAGAGAAATCAAGTTCCTCATCAGAAGGAAAAACTATGATCGGAACAATTCAAAAGAATACAAATGAGCCCGAAAAGAAATAAGAACTCTTTCTATAGCTCGATTAAATGAAAATGGCAATCTAAGGGTATCAAGAAATAATTTATAATCAAGGAGAAAAATAAGAAAATTAATTAATTTTATAGAAGATCAAAATAATGAATTGCTTATAATTATACGTTAGTTAATCTAGAAAAATTTAATCACGGATAGCAAATATACTAGCAGTCTTAAACGAATCTTAAACAAAACCAAGAAATGATTATAGAAAAAATTATACTTAAACAAATTCTCAAGATAAACAGAACAATGAAAAGATTGATTTGAATTTAATGAAAAAAAATAACTAACAAGTATTTATGAAAAAAAATTAGAAAAAATAAACCAAACAATGTTGATTTTGCAAGTAAATCATCGTTTGCTAAAACGTTGTGTTTGTTGTGTTGGGTGGAAATAATATAAATAAAAGAAAAAATAAGAACGTGAAAGACTCTTAATAGATTATGATTTACTGAAACCGGAGTCTGCAAAAGAAAACTATTTGCTGGAAACTAGGAAGATTTTTAGTGGCTACCTCCCACGAAAAAAGCTTGGTCGTGATATCCATCCACGTTAAAAAAATGGCAGCAAGAAACTGGTCAAGATCCCAGAGGATGTAAGATTTTTAAACTTTAAGTTCATTATTATTATTATTATTAAATAATAATAGTGATAAATAATAATTTAATAATAATTAAAATTAAAAATTAACTTTGCCTGCATAAATAAATTTTAACTACTTCGCAAAAAAAAATTGCAAATTTCAAAAAAATTTAAAACCTATACTTTACTTAAATTTTTTATAAAATCTAAAAAATTAACCAAAAACATCTTTTACTCAAATAAAAAATAAACTTAAGTTTATGAGATATCTTTATATACTAAAAAATATATTTAACTTAACCATTCTTAAATCACATACACACTTTGACGAATAAGAAAACCTATAAATTTAACCTACTTTATAACCTTAATATTAAATTAAAAAAAATATATAACTTTGTAATTGTTAAAAAACATTTAAATAAATTTAGTTAAACCTTTAAAAGCCACAAAACTTTACTCACCTAGAACATTCATTTAAATGATTTTGCCAACCAATAATTAATATCTTTTATCGAATTAAGTCAAAATAAAGTTACTCAACTTCAACTCGAAGTCCTCCATTTTCTCACAGTTCTGTCACCAGCTCCAGATACCAACCATCTATTGTCACCACTCAATGCTATAGAAATTATTGATCCTGTATGCCCTTATAAAGTCTATATACACTCACCTTTATCAAAATTTCATATCTTGATTGTTTAATCCCATGATCCAGAAAATATAACACTTGAATCAGCACTTAACTGAATACTTTATACGTAATGTGTGTGACCTTGAAGAGTACGAATAGACATACCAGTTGAGAAGTCCCATATCTTAATAGTCTTGTCACCAGAACCTGATATAATATATCTATTATCCTAAGATACTATTACCGAATAAACTGAACTTGAATGCTCAGAAAGAGTTCGCACAAACTGACCAGTCTGGAAATTCCAGATCTTTATAGTTTTATCGTAAGATGCTGATACAATATAGTTAGAGTCCGGGGAGATTACTACCGATCTAACTGTATTAGTATGTCCCGTTAAAGTTCTTATGAGGACGCCATTGTGGAAATTTCAGATCTTTATGGTGTTATCTTCGGATGCTGATATAATATAGTCAGAGTCTGGGGAGATTACTACCGAGGAAACTGAAGAAGTATGACCTGATAAAGTTCTTTGGAGAGCACCAGTCTGTAAGTTTCAGATCTTTATCGTTTTGTCATAAGATGCTGATACAATATAGTTAGAGTCTATGGAGATTACTACTGATCAAACGTGATTAGTATGGCCTGCTAAAGTTCTTTGGAGGACACCTGTCTGGAAATTCCAAATCTTTATCAAATTTTCAGGATAGTTTGAACTTGATACAATTCAATTCAGGTCACTTGATATGGCTACCGAGTAAATAGATGTTGAGTGACCAGTGATGACTTAGTCTAAAATATTAAAGAAATACCTTTACTTTTGTCGTATGAAATTTAATATTAAATTATAGGTAAGGTAACTAATTAAAGTTCACGTTGCTGCAGTAGTTTTTATTTACTGGTCTGTAAAATTTGAATCTAATTTTCATAGCTAATCTTCTCTTATTAGAGACTTTACAATTATATACTTAACTACTAAATATACTTCTAACAATTATTGGTCACATAATTCGCTTGATTCAAACTTAACATGGTATTATTCAAATCCTCGAAAACCTTAGTAGAACATAAAGCTTTTTACTACATAATTCTTTTAGATTCAGTTATTAAAAATTATATTCTCTAAATCATTGAATAATTAATGAAATTTTATTAGCTAAATTTATAAGAACTTTCTTGACTATCTATCTTGCTCAGTAAAGCTTTCAAATAATTTAACTGCTACATTAACGTCCTAGAAATTTATCTAAACTCTTTCTATAATGACATACTGTCACCAAATATATAGTTATTAAGGTGATGTATTATTTCATAAGTTTTCCTAGATTATTATTATGCTAGTTATGTGCTTGCAGAATTGATTTCAGTATAGTAATTTTATAGCTGGCCAATACTATGCAATATCCCCTTTTATTCCAAACGCTTTAATAACTAACTATCTACTTGCAACATTGCTAGATGAACACCATGAACCTACTAGCAACCTTGATAAAAACATCTGACACTCTTAGTTCTCTAATGATAATCGAGAGCGCATGAATAGCAAATATTATGATTACAAGGTAATATCATAGGCAACTTATCTTATCCATCGAACTCTCCTTAGCAAGATGGACATTTTCCATCATAGAATATTTCCATATTTTTATAATTAAGAAAAAAAGCAATTTTTTAAAACCCATTGAAATAAAAATAAAATATTTTAAGTAATATAAATAAATAATATATTAGCGCAATTTAAATAGATAGTTAAAAATATCATTATTATTACTTCATAAATAATTTACATAACATTCTATTTAATAATAAAAAAATTAAAAAAACTAAATTTATAAAAATTAAAAATAATAAAATCAAATACAAAGAAACTAAATATAAAATTTATGAATAACAAATTTATATTAAAGATAGCACCTAAAATTACATATTTCTCCAACAAAACAGAATAATTAATCTTTCAAACGATTTGCTAAAATTGAATAATTAAAACTAACAAAAGAAATGTAGACCTTAAATAAATAGCCTAACCTACTATGCTAACAATTAGCAGACTGATAAAAGAATAGAATCCTAAGCAACTATTAAACTGATAGATATTAAGAGATAGAAAGATAATTATTAAAATCGAAGGAATTTAAGATAAAATTTTGATCTGGTGAGTTAACTGTAGCAAACTTAACTAAAGATAGCATCTAGAATTAAGAGGAGAATTTGTCTTCTATCTTCTCCTATTAGAAAATTAAAAAATGTTGATATTGCAAAAAATATGGACATAAGATAAATAAAAGCTAAAGATTCAAAGAAAATACTATAAGAAATAAAAAGAGGAATTTAAAACCTCTTTAAGATTTATTGCATACCAAACGGAAGTCTGTATTAGAAAAATATTTTAACCTTACTTACAAGCACAAAGATTACAGACACACTAAGATGATTCAAGACATTTCAATTAGAATTTGACTCTCAACATTAGCAATAGGAGAAAAGAAGTAATTATTTATAAAATATTAAACTTAATAAATCAAACGATTACTACAAATCTTTACCATCTCTTAGAATATTTATTTTAAATCTATCATCTTTTATACTTAAATAATATCCTTTTACTATGATATATATTGTATTATCTACATTACATACACTCAACTTAAAGCACATCATTAACTATACTAAATCTTCTTATCTCAATGCTTTAAGTTTAAAGTTAATCTTAATTTATCATTTTAAATCTATTCATCTTCTAAATTCTTATTGTACAAAAAGAAAATTATTAAAAAGAAAAAGGCTTATAGATCAAATGTTTAACTTCTAGAGCAACGTAAAATTAATCTTAGTTAGAAGTTCATCGATAAGAATAATTTATATTCAAATGCTTTTAGTGTTGTTATTAGTAAGGGGAACTAGCGATCGATACCCTTGTTCTCCATTTTTTAATTTGACTAATATAAGTTTTTAAAATAATGATAGCTTAAAATAATAATAAAACTACTTAAAAGAAAATAATCTAATATCTATTAAATAATTATTTTTACTTTAATCATATATCCATAATACCTTCTTATTTTTAAAGATTAATACAATCATATTTGTAGTCTAATAACTCCCTTATATATTTAAAAAATAGTTTCAAGTATAATTAACTATAATATCTCTATTTATTTAAACTTTTTTCTTCAGTCCCTATTTTAAGTAAAAAAATAGTATTTTCCAGTCTGTTAAACCTAGAATTTGAAAGCTTTTATTTTAATTATAAATTAGATAGAATTGCATTAATTATTAAATACTAATTATTACTAATTATTTTTCTATGAAATTTAATCTATAAAAATAATAAATATAAGATACGTAAATAAATTATAAATACTATTATAATAATATTATTTTCACTAATAATTAATAACTATAAATGAGTAAATTTTTATAAAATTTAATTACCAGAAATATTTTAATTAAAATATTTAAATAATATTAAATTTTAAATAAGCAAGAATAATATTCAAATTTACTATAATTTATATTTTTTTAATAGAAATTTATCAAAAAATTTAATTTAATTTAATTTATTTATTGTTCTTAGACAATCTTTAACTCTCCTTTTAATAAAAAATGGTTCTAATTTCATATTTTTTAATTTATAGGCATATTTTAATCAATAAAATAAAAAAATAAATATGTTTTTAATTCAAAATTTTAATTTATTTTGCTACTTTACTTAATATTTAAAGTTAGAATCTTAATATTGATATAAATTAAATTATTTTTAAAAACATTTAGCGGGATTTCATATTAAGTTTAGAAAAAGAATTAGAAAATAAAAAATTAAATAATTTTTTACTTATTTATTCAAATATTTAATAATTTCCATTTAAGAAGAAGTTAAAATTTGAGATTAGTAAAAAAATTAGTACTTCACCATATGTACATCCATAATCAGTGAAAAATAGTAAAAATAAACTATTTTCGAATAGGCTGATTATAAAAATCTGAGATTTAGAGAATTTTTTAGCATTTTTAACGTTTTTAATTTTTTATATTTTGAAATTGAAAGTTTCTAAGAATAATTATTTTTTTGTTGAATTACTTTATTTAAAAAGTCAATCAATGCTAGATTTATAAAATGTTTATTTATAATATTTATCTTAGACATAAATATTGTTAAATATAAAGTTTTAAATTATAATATTTTTTAATTTTTTAAAATAATTAATTTATACTTTATTTTTCTTTAACAATAATTTTAAATAATTTAATAGAAGTTGATAGTATCAATTAAATAATTAGTAAATTTTATATTCATTTTTCATAGAAAAATTTAATTTCTTAAGTTTTCCTTATAATTTTAATTTAACTTTTAAAAATATTTAACTAAATTTCTAGATTACATAATCTATTATATGTTTTATCTAAAGATTAATAAATATTTAAAATATTTATTTATAATATCATTTAGAATTATAAATTTTCTTAATATTTTTTAAATTATATTAATTAATTATTTTGCATTTACTTTGGTTTTTATAAAATATTTAGATTTTTTATATAATAAATTATTTTAAACAAAAAGAAAAATATTAATTTTTCTTATTTTAATTTAAAATATTATTATTCATTAATAAGAAATACAATCACAGTTTTATGAAATATTTTATCTAGAGGATAAGAAAATTTCCTATTAGTCTCTAATTAAACATAACTTTAACTAGTTAAAGTACTTAGAATATTTGCAAGTACAGTTAAAGTAAAGAGGGATTTTCTTTTAAGTTTTTATGAGTTAATATAATTAAATGAGTTAGTAAAGGAGGCTATAATATATTAAACTCTTGATTTTAAGATAAATAGAGGATTTTAGATATATAAATAATTGACTCTATAGAAGATTTAAGCTAGCTTTTCTTTATTTAATTATATAAAAGAATAATGTTTTCTCTTTACTATTTATTTTAGTACATATAATTACCTAAATGTTTTTTAGAACTAGTATCATTAATACTTTAAATTTAATATATTCTTATACTCACTAAAATAAACTTAGATAAATTAAGACTAAATATTTTAAAAAATGTATCTTTTTGTCAGTTTTCCAAACAAAAGTTAATTACAAAAGATATTTAATAAAAAGGAATATATAAATATAATTTAAATTTAGGAAAATTATAAATAATCTAAAAATCTAGCTTATTTTAATGTCTCAGCTTCAAATAATTCTATAGTTATCTATATCATCCTTTTATATTTTAATCTTTTATAATAAGATTAATAAATGATGATGTGCTATAAAGCAAAACATAGAGAATTGTTTATTAGGAACAATAAGATATAGAATAATAGTAGACTAATAAAGTGAATTAAGAGTAAATAATAATCTATTAGATTAGTTTTAAATAACTTATATTAACTAATCTAATACTTATATTATCTCATACTACAAAGAAACATATTGTGTTAAGTTTACTCTTTCTATTAATTCAGAAAATAATAATAGAATATATTAAAATATATTTTCTTTCTTAAAAAAGCTTATAATTTTCTTAGTAACAAACAAGTTATTTTAAGAAAGAGAGTATTAATAGTGGTATCTATATTTTTTGGATAAGTATAGAATAATAGAATTAAGTTTTTATCTTTAAATAATCTAGAATAATTTAGGTATTATTAATTTGAAATGATAATTAAAAAAATAACATAAATAATAAATATTAGTTTGCTATAAAAAGAGAAAGTTATCTAAATGTATTAATTATAACTAATCTAATATCTTTATTAATTAAAGAGAAATTAAATTAATAACTAATAAAGATAAAAGGATAAAATATTAAGTATTTAATAGACATAATTAAACATATTAAAGCTTATTTTAATAATAAAATTAAATATTACTATTTAATAATTGTAAGATAAAATTAGTGATACACCATTTATAGTTAGTTTAAATATTTACTTTCTACTACTTCTATTTATTACATTTATATATTTTGCTTAGAATCAACATTAAAAGTAATAAATTATATTAGTTTATTATTTTAAGAGAGACCTTTATAAATAAAAGGCTTTAATGAAATAGTAGTAAGAAAGTGGACAAATAAAAGAGTTTATCTTATAAATTTAAATACTTTATTTTAAATAATTTGATGTTTTTTAATATTTATTCAAACTAATTAATAAGAAACTTATTTTATTTCATTTTTTTTAATTAGTAAAAAGCTTAAAGAAATATTTTTTTAATTAAATGTAAGTGAAAAACAATAATTAATAACAGTAGCTTTAAAAGAATTTTAATATTTTATTTATCATTTAAAAGGGTCTATAAAGAAATAAGGTTTTCTTATTAAGAGTCTTTGATTTAAAGCACAAATAATTTGTAATTAATAAATGCATATTAAAGTTATTATAATAAGGATATAAATTCTTCGTTATAAACTTTTGAAATAATAATTTATCCTTTTATTTAAAAGTAAAAAGATATAAAATAATTAAAATTGTAAAAGTTTGTATACTATTAGTTTAATATCTTGTCTTGTTTTAAGACATAAAATAGAAAAATCAATGTTTAAGAAAGAAGATATTTATAAATATGCTTAATAAATAATTTAATTGTTTAATTATATTGAAATTAAGTCAGTAAAATTTATTGAGTTATTTTAATTAAATATTTATTAAAGTAAGTTATAAAAATTAAAATGGAGAAAAAAGAAAAGCAATTTACTAAAAGTATTTTTTTAAGAAAACTCTTAAGAGCGAGAAGCCACATTTTAGGGAAAATATCTCTACTTCATTTTAAGTATGAAATTTTGCCTAACTTATGCTACTAAAAGTTAATAAACAAGATTAATTATGACCAAAGTAAAGGTATTTTTTTAATAATTTTTAGACTAAGTCATTACTAACACTTCAGTTGTTTACTCGGTAGCCATATCAAGTGACTTGAATTGAGTTGTATCAGGTTCTTACAGGCCTGAAAATTCGATAAAGATCTGGAATTTCCAGACAGGTGACCTCCTAAGAATTATAACAGGACATACTTAAGATGTTATATCGGTAGTAATCTCCCCAGACTCTAGTTATAATGTATCGGGATCTTACGATAACAC
The DNA here is from genome assembly GCA_946699065.1 of Loxodes magnus. Lineage (NCBI taxonomy): Eukaryota > Ciliophora > Karyorelictea > Loxodida > Loxodidae > Loxodes > Loxodes magnus. The sequence goes on from CAMPDV010000425.1 coordinate 133,926, forward strand.
TATAAAGATCTGAGATTTCTAGACTGGTCAGCTTCTGCGATATCTTACTGGGCATTCAGGTTATATTTTATCGGTGATAGTGTCTAAGGATAATAGGTATATCATATCGGGTTCTGGTGACAGGACTATTAAGATATGGGACTTCTCTTCTGGTTAGTGTATTCGTACTCTTTAAGGTCATACAGGTGTTGTATCAAGTATTCAGTTAAGTGTTGATTCAAGTGTTGTATTTTCTGGTTCTGATGACTATCTAGTCAAGATCTGGAACTTTGATAAGGGTGAGTGTATATAGACTTTATAAAGGCATAAATATGCAATACATTCTATAGCATTGAGTGTTGACAATAGATGGTTGGTATCGGGAGGATGGGACAGGACAATAAGAAAGTGGAGAGTTTCGATTTGAGTAACTTATGATTTGACTTAATTAAATTTTATGATTAAAGATATAAGATATTGATAATGAATTTAAATGAATGTTTAATGTTAACTATGTTTTTTGTTATATGAAGTGTTTGCTTTATATATTTATTTTAAAGGTTGTATATTCTTAAATATTATTGGTTTAAAATAAGTAATATAGGTTACTGAAATTAGTGAGGTATGTTGATTTAAAGTGGTAATGTTTAAAAATATTTTAAATATAATTTTGTTAAATGAAGATGTATAATAAATTTAAGTTTAATTTTATTCTATAAAATTTTATAGGTTTATTTTTAGATTTTGTAAAAATTTCAAGTTAAGTATAAATTTTAATTTTTTTTGTGAAGTAGTTAAAATATTATTTATAAGGTTAAAGTTAGTTTATAATTTTGATTATTAATAAATAATTTAATTAAGAATTTTATTTTATTTTAATATATAAAATGGCACCTAAGAAATAATAGACCTCTATTAACGAATACTTGAAAAAATAAGAATAACCTAATTTAATTGAAGAATAGTCTTAATAGGATAAAGATTAATAATCTAAGGAATCCTTTGCATAATCAGTTCAGCAAAGGATATCAAATATCCAATATGACTTGAAAAAGCAAAGATAAAAAATAGAAAATTTAGAAAACTTACTAGAAAAATTAATGGAATAATTAAACCTATAATTCCCATCCATAGATGAATCATTAAATAAAATATAATCGTAAATAGTAATTAAATTGGAATAAATTGATAAATAATTTAACGAAGTCCCTCAAATGTTCCAATTTCATTTTTCTTAAATTGAATATCCACTAAAGCAACTTTAAGAAAAACAAGAATAATAACAATTAATAATTTAAAAATTATAAGGTTAATAAGATTAATAATCAAATATCCCAATGGAAATCGAATTGGAATTCTAATAATAAGAAATAAATAAGATAAATTATTATCGCAAAAAGATTCGGTGCTATTTATGCTAGAAAAATAATTGCTGGAAAAAATGCTGGAAGAAACAAGAAATTGAAAAAATTAACAAGTAATAAATATTAGACTAACTTTTCAGAATATGACCAACAAGAACAGGATAAGTATACAGAAAGAAATTCTATAACTCAAGAAACAACGAGTTTTATAAAAATGGAAGAAGAAACTATAACTATAATTAGTGGATGAGGGAGAGACAAGGATGGCGGACTAATGTAGTCCTACGAGTCCTTTAGTTCAGGAAAGAGCAGGAACAAAAACAAGTGAACCCTGGAGCTCTTTTCTAAGACTATAAACTTAATTTTATCCTTTATCCTTTTTATATCATACAATTACTTATTATAATCTCTAAAATTAATTTTAATTATTATATCCATTTATAAACTAAATACTATTTCTATTTTTATATCATTTTATCAAATTTAACATTTGTAGCAGCATTCTAAAGTTTTTTAATTAAAAGTATTAAGGATTTCAATAGCTCTAAGTTTCATTATAACTTAGATTATTAAAAAGAATATTCAATTACAAAGAAAATTTAAAAAAGTGTTTATTTATAAAATAAAAAGTCTGTAGGAGTATCGTTATGTGCTTCTCTCAATCTTAGTATACTAAATAATCTCATAAAATCCTTAAAAACATTAAACACATACCTAGAAGGAAATAAATTTATGCTCTAAGAGAGATTCTTAATATGATTGTCTTGAGGTCTGCAGCTATGTTTACTTTATGCTTTAATGAAACTTACTCAAATTTAATATAATAACGTAAGGCAAGACTTATAATGGAATATTTCTTGTACTGTGGATACTAATGAGATTGGCAATTATCTTTTCGAATTAAATTTATCCTTATATCTAATCTATTATATCCTTAATAGCCTATTTTCCTTTCTTATCTAGCAAAGTTTAAGGTTTTAAAGTATTGTAATTTAATAATAGTTTAAAAGGAATAAATTATAGAAGCTATTCTATTAATTTTAGCTTTAATAAATGAGATTTATTTTATTTAAGTTATTTAGTTTAAAAATAACTAAAAATAGATGAAAATATCTAGATTATGCAAAAAGGGATATGTAATAAATTAAGTAGCAGTTAGTAAAATAGCAAAACATTTACTTTAATAGATATATTACATAATACATTTTATATCATTAACCATATTAGTTATATATAAGTATAAACAGCAACATTAGAGAATACTACTTTAATTTTAGCTAAAATAAAACATCATTATTGGTGTTCTAAAATTAAATTAATCAAACTAATTAGAATTATAATTAGTATCATTTTACACTAATGCAGCTAAGATTAAATAAAAACTAAATAAGCCAAGAAATTAAAAAGGAAAGTTGATAAAAATACCAAAAAGACTGAACCGCAAATTAAGATTATATGCTAAGATATAAGAAATCGGCTTTTTTATTAAAAGGCAATTATAAAATCCTGACGGAATAATAAATTTATATTGCCATTCATGAAACCTTAACTTCAATTATGAATAACCAATTAGGATGCTTAGCTTGTATTGGATATTAATAATGTACTAAAGTATAAAACCAAAAACATAACAAAAAGAAAAGCTAAAAATAATGGATTGTAAGGAATTTTGGAAATAGATATTTATTAAAACTCTTATAACGTAGAATAGTAAATTAAAATATATTTGAATTAATCCTTTTTTTGAGAAATACAAAATTTTAGAAATATTGAGAAGTTTGGAAAGTAGAATAATTTTAAAATGTTCTCATTAGATGTAAAACTAAGTCAAGATAAAAAACTAAAGCCTAAATTTAATAAAATTTAATCTAATCTAATATCTAATAAAAATATTTATTAATTTGAAAGATATTAATAATAAGCATTATTTTCTGAAGATAGATTACGATATTTTTTACATATAACTCAAAACAAGGTTATAAACTAACTTTAACCTTATAAATAATATTTTAACTACTTCACAAAAAAAAAAAAAAAATTTATACTTAACTTGAAATTTTTACAAAATCTAAAAATAAACCTATAAAATTTTATAGAATAAAATTAAATTTAAACTCATTATACGTCTTCATTTAACAAAATATATTTTTAATATTTTTAAACATTACTACTTTAAATTAACATACCTCACTAATTTCAATAACCTATATTACTCAACCTTTAAACCAATAATATTTAAGAATATACAACCTTTAAAATAAATATATAAAGCAAACACTTCATATAACAAAAAACATAGTTAACATTAAACATTCATTTAAATTCATTATCAATATCTTATATCTTTAATCGTAAAATTTAATTAAGTCAAATCATAAGTTACTCAACTCGAAACTCTCCACTTTCTTATTGTCCTGTCCCATCCTCCCGATACCAACCATCTATTGTCAACACTCAATGCTATAGAATGTATTGCATATTTATGCCTTTATAAAGTCTATATACACTCACCCTTATCAAAGTTCCAGATCTTGACTAGATAGTCATCAGAACCAGAAAATACAACACTTGAATCAACACTTAACTGAATACTTGATACAACACCTGTATGACCTTAAAGAGTACGAATACACTAACCAGAAGAGAAGTCCCATATCTTAATAGTCCTGTCACCAGAACCCGATATGATATACCTATTATCCTTAGACACTATCACCGATAAAATATAACCTGAATGCCCAGTAAGATTTCGCAGAAGCTGACCAGTCTAGAAATCCCAAATCTTTATAGTTGTATCTTTAGATCCCGATATAATATTTCTAGATTCATAGGAAATTACTACCGATAAAACATATAAAGTATGATCAGTTAAAGCTCTTTGGAGAGCACCATTGTGGAAATTTCAGATCTTTATAGTAGTGTCGTCAGATCCTGATATAATATAGCTAGAGTCTGGGGAGATTACTACCGAATTAATAGGAGAAGTATGCCCCGTTATAGTTCTTATGAGAGCACCAGTCTATAAGTTTCAGATCTTTATGGTTTAGTCACCAGATGTTGATGCAATATAACTAGAGTCTGGGGAGATTACTACCGATATAACAGTAGAAGTATGTCCTGTTATAATTCTTAGGAGGTCACCTGTCTGGAAATTCCAGATCTTTATCGAATTTTCAGGCCTGTAAGAACCTGATACAACTCAATTCAAGTCACTTGATATGGCTACCGAGTAAACAACTGAAGTGTTAGTAATGACTTAGTCTAAAAATTATTAAAAAAATACCTTTACTTTGGTCATAATTAATCTTGTTTATTAACTTTTAGTAGCATAAGTTAGGCAGAATTTCATACTTAAAATGAAGTAGAGATATTTTCCCTAAAATGTGGCTTCTCGCTCTTAAGAGTTTTCTTAAAAAAATACTTTTAGTAAATTGCTTTTCTTTTTTCTCCATTTTAATTTTTATAACTTACTTTAATAAATATTTAATTAAAATAACTCAATAAATTTTACTGACTTAATTTCAATATAATTAAACAATTAAATTATTTATTAAGCATATTTATAAATATCTTCTTTCTTAAACATTGATTTTTCTATTTTATGTCTTAAAACAAGACAAGATATTAAACTAATAGTATACAAACTTTTACAATTTTAATTATTTTATATCTTTTTACTTTTAAATAAAAGGATAAATTATTATTTCAAAAGTTTATAACGAAGAATTTATATCCTTATTATAATAACTTTAATATGCATTTATTAATTACAAATTATTTGTGCTTTAAATCAAAGACTCTTAATAAGAAAACCTTATTTCTTTATAGACCCTTTTAAATGATAAATAAAATATTAAAATTCTTTTAAAGCTACTGTTATTAATTATTGTTTTTCACTTACATTTAATTAAAAAAATATTTCTTTAAGCTTTTTACTAATTAAAAAAAATGAAATAAAATAAGTTTCTTATTAATTAGTTTGAATAAATATTAAAAAACATCAAATTATTTAAAATAAAGTATTTAAATTTATAAGATAAACTCTTTTATTTGTCCACTTTCTTACTACTATTTCATTAAAGCCTTTTATTTATAAAGGTCTCTCTTAAAATAATAAACTAATATAATTTATTACTTTTAATGTTGATTCTAAGCAAAATATATAAATGTAATAAATAGAAGTAGTAGAAAGTAAATATTTAAACTAACTATAAATGGTGTATCACTAATTTTATCTTACAATTATTAAATAGTAATATTTAATTTTATTATTAAAATAAGCTTTAATATGTTTAATTATGTCTATTAAATACTTAATATTTTATCCTTTTATCTTTATTAGTTATTAATTTAATTTCTCTTTAATTAATAAAGATATTAGATTAGTTATAATTAATACATTTAGATAACTTTCTCTTTTTATAGCAAACTAATATTTATTATTTATGTTATTTTTTTAATTATCATTTCAAATTAATAATACCTAAATTATTCTAGATTATTTAAAGATAAAAACTTAATTCTATTATTCTATACTTATCCAAAAAATATAGATACCACTATTAATACTCTCTTTCTTAAAATAACTTGTTTGTTACTAAGAAAATTATAAGCTTTTTTAAGAAAGAAAATATATTTTAATATATTCTATTATTATTTTCTGAATTAATAGAAAGAGTAAACTTAACACAATATGTTTCTTTGTAGTATGAGATAATATAAGTATTAGATTAGTTAATATAAGTTATTTAAAACTAATCTAATAGATTATTATTTACTCTTAATTCACTTTATTAGTCTACTATTATTCTATATCTTATTGTTCCTAATAAACAATTCTCTATGTTTTGCTTTATAGCACATCATCATTTATTAATCTTATTATAAAAGATTAAAATATAAAAGGATGATATAGATAACTATAGAATTATTTGAAGCTGAGACATTAAAATAAGCTAGATTTTTAGATTATTTATAATTTTCCTAAATTTAAATTATATTTATATATTCCTTTTTATTAAATATCTTTTGTAATTAACTTTTGTTTGGAAAACTGACAAAAAGATACATTTTTTAAAATATTTAGTCTTAATTTATCTAAGTTTATTTTAGTGAGTATAAGAATATATTAAATTTAAAGTATTAATGATACTAGTTCTAAAAAACATTTAGGTAATTATATGTACTAAAATAAATAGTAAAGAGAAAACATTATTCTTTTATATAATTAAATAAAGAAAAGCTAGCTTAAATCTTCTATAGAGTCAATTATTTATATATCTAAAATCCTCTATTTATCTTAAAATCAAGAGTTTAATATATTATAGCCTCCTTTACTAACTCATTTAATTATATTAACTCATAAAAACTTAAAAGAAAATCCCTCTTTACTTTAACTGTACTTGCAAATATTCTAAGTACTTTAACTAGTTAAAGTTATGTTTAATTAGAGACTAATAGGAAATTTTCTTATCCTCTAGATAAAATATTTCATAAAACTGTGATTGTATTTCTTATTAATGAATAATAATATTTTAAATTAAAATAAGAAAAATTAATATTTTTCTTTTTGTTTAAAATAATTTATTATATAAAAAATCTAAATATTTTATAAAAACCAAAGTAAATGCAAAATAATTAATTAATATAATTTAAAAAATATTAAGAAAATTTATAATTCTAAATGATATTATAAATAAATATTTTAAATATTTATTAATCTTTAGATAAAACATATAATAGATTATGTAATCTAGAAATTTAGTTAAATATTTTTAAAAGTTAAATTAAAATTATAAGGAAAACTTAAGAAATTAAATTTTTCTATGAAAAATGAATATAAAATTTACTAATTATTTAATTGATACTATCAACTTCTATTAAATTATTTAAAATTATTGTTAAAGAAAAATAAAGTATAAATTAATTATTTTAAAAAATTAAAAAATATTATAATTTAAAACTTTATATTTAACAATATTTATGTCTAAGATAAATATTATAAATAAACATTTTATAAATCTAGCATTGATTGACTTTTTAAATAAAGTAATTCAACAAAAAAATAATTATTCTTAGAAACTTTCAATTTCAAAATATAAAAAATTAAAAACGTTAAAAATGCTAAAAAATTCTCTAAATCTCAGATTTTTATAATCAGCCTATTCGAAAATAGTTTATTTTTACTATTTTTCACTGATTATGGATGTATATATAGTACAAGTACTAATTTTTTTTAATTTTTAATTTTCAAATTTTAAACTTTTCTTAAGTGGAAACTTTTCAATATTTGAATAAATAAGTAAAAATTATTATTTTTTTATTTTCTAAACTTAATATGAAATCCAGATTCATTTTTAAATTATTTTATTTTATTTAAATATTAGCATTTTAACTTTATATATTAAGTAAAATAATAAACGCAAAAAGGAAGGCAATGAAGCAATTAATGAAACATAAACAACTAGAAGAGAAATCAAGTTCCTCATCAGAAGGAAAAACTATGATCGGAACAATTCAAAAGAATACAAATGAGCCCGAAAAGAAATAAGAACTCTTTCTATAGCTCGATTAAATGAAAATGGCAATCTAAGGGTATCAAGAAATAATTTATAATCAAGGAGAAAAATAAGAAAATTAATTAATTTTATAGAAGATCAAAATAATGAATTGCTTATAATTATACGTTAGTTAATCTAGAAAAATTTAATCACGGATAGCAAATATACTAGCAGTCTTAAACGAATCTTAAACAAAACCAAGAAATGATTATAGAAAAAATTATACTTAAACAAATTCTCAAGATAAACAGAACAATGAAAAGATTGATTTGAATTTAATGAAAAAAAATAACTAACAAGTATTTATGAAAAAAAATTAGAAAAAATAAACCAAACAATGTTGATTTTGCAAGTAAATCATCGTTTGCTAAAACGTTGTGTTTGTTGTGTTGGGTGGAAATAATATAAATAAAAGAAAAAATAAGAACGTGAAAGACTCTTAATAGATTATGATTTACTGAAACCGGAGTCTGCAAAAGAAAACTATTTGCTGGAAACTAGGAAGATTTTTAGTGGCTACCTCCCACGAAAAAAGCTTGGTCGTGATATCCATCCACGTTAAAAAAATGGCAGCAAGAAACTGGTCAAGATCCCAGAGGATGTAAGATTTTTAAACTTTAAGTTCATTATTATTATTATTATTAAATAATAATAGTGATAAATAATAATTTAATAATAATTAAAATTAAAAATTAACTTTGCCTGCATAAATAAATTTTAACTACTTCGCAAAAAAAAATTGCAAATTTCAAAAAAATTTAAAACCTATACTTTACTTAAATTTTTTATAAAATCTAAAAAATTAACCAAAAACATCTTTTACTCAAATAAAAAATAAACTTAAGTTTATGAGATATCTTTATATACTAAAAAATATATTTAACTTAACCATTCTTAAATCACATACACACTTTGACGAATAAGAAAACCTATAAATTTAACCTACTTTATAACCTTAATATTAAATTAAAAAAAATATATAACTTTGTAATTGTTAAAAAACATTTAAATAAATTTAGTTAAACCTTTAAAAGCCACAAAACTTTACTCACCTAGAACATTCATTTAAATGATTTTGCCAACCAATAATTAATATCTTTTATCGAATTAAGTCAAAATAAAGTTACTCAACTTCAACTCGAAGTCCTCCATTTTCTCACAGTTCTGTCACCAGCTCCAGATACCAACCATCTATTGTCACCACTCAATGCTATAGAAATTATTGATCCTGTATGCCCTTATAAAGTCTATATACACTCACCTTTATCAAAATTTCATATCTTGATTGTTTAATCCCATGATCCAGAAAATATAACACTTGAATCAGCACTTAACTGAATACTTTATACGTAATGTGTGTGACCTTGAAGAGTACGAATAGACATACCAGTTGAGAAGTCCCATATCTTAATAGTCTTGTCACCAGAACCTGATATAATATATCTATTATCCTAAGATACTATTACCGAATAAACTGAACTTGAATGCTCAGAAAGAGTTCGCACAAACTGACCAGTCTGGAAATTCCAGATCTTTATAGTTTTATCGTAAGATGCTGATACAATATAGTTAGAGTCCGGGGAGATTACTACCGATCTAACTGTATTAGTATGTCCCGTTAAAGTTCTTATGAGGACGCCATTGTGGAAATTTCAGATCTTTATGGTGTTATCTTCGGATGCTGATATAATATAGTCAGAGTCTGGGGAGATTACTACCGAGGAAACTGAAGAAGTATGACCTGATAAAGTTCTTTGGAGAGCACCAGTCTGTAAGTTTCAGATCTTTATCGTTTTGTCATAAGATGCTGATACAATATAGTTAGAGTCTATGGAGATTACTACTGATCAAACGTGATTAGTATGGCCTGCTAAAGTTCTTTGGAGGACACCTGTCTGGAAATTCCAAATCTTTATCAAATTTTCAGGATAGTTTGAACTTGATACAATTCAATTCAGGTCACTTGATATGGCTACCGAGTAAATAGATGTTGAGTGACCAGTGATGACTTAGTCTAAAATATTAAAGAAATACCTTTACTTTTGTCGTATGAAATTTAATATTAAATTATAGGTAAGGTAACTAATTAAAGTTCACGTTGCTGCAGTAGTTTTTATTTACTGGTCTGTAAAATTTGAATCTAATTTTCATAGCTAATCTTCTCTTATTAGAGACTTTACAATTATATACTTAACTACTAAATATACTTCTAACAATTATTGGTCACATAATTCGCTTGATTCAAACTTAACATGGTATTATTCAAATCCTCGAAAACCTTAGTAGAACATAAAGCTTTTTACTACATAATTCTTTTAGATTCAGTTATTAAAAATTATATTCTCTAAATCATTGAATAATTAATGAAATTTTATTAGCTAAATTTATAAGAACTTTCTTGACTATCTATCTTGCTCAGTAAAGCTTTCAAATAATTTAACTGCTACATTAACGTCCTAGAAATTTATCTAAACTCTTTCTATAATGACATACTGTCACCAAATATATAGTTATTAAGGTGATGTATTATTTCATAAGTTTTCCTAGATTATTATTATGCTAGTTATGTGCTTGCAGAATTGATTTCAGTATAGTAATTTTATAGCTGGCCAATACTATGCAATATCCCCTTTTATTCCAAACGCTTTAATAACTAACTATCTACTTGCAACATTGCTAGATGAACACCATGAACCTACTAGCAACCTTGATAAAAACATCTGACACTCTTAGTTCTCTAATGATAATCGAGAGCGCATGAATAGCAAATATTATGATTACAAGGTAATATCATAGGCAACTTATCTTATCCATCGAACTCTCCTTAGCAAGATGGACATTTTCCATCATAGAATATTTCCATATTTTTATAATTAAGAAAAAAAGCAATTTTTTAAAACCCATTGAAATAAAAATAAAATATTTTAAGTAATATAAATAAATAATATATTAGCGCAATTTAAATAGATAGTTAAAAATATCATTATTATTACTTCATAAATAATTTACATAACATTCTATTTAATAATAAAAAAATTAAAAAAACTAAATTTATAAAAATTAAAAATAATAAAATCAAATACAAAGAAACTAAATATAAAATTTATGAATAACAAATTTATATTAAAGATAGCACCTAAAATTACATATTTCTCCAACAAAACAGAATAATTAATCTTTCAAACGATTTGCTAAAATTGAATAATTAAAACTAACAAAAGAAATGTAGACCTTAAATAAATAGCCTAACCTACTATGCTAACAATTAGCAGACTGATAAAAGAATAGAATCCTAAGCAACTATTAAACTGATAGATATTAAGAGATAGAAAGATAATTATTAAAATCGAAGGAATTTAAGATAAAATTTTGATCTGGTGAGTTAACTGTAGCAAACTTAACTAAAGATAGCATCTAGAATTAAGAGGAGAATTTGTCTTCTATCTTCTCCTATTAGAAAATTAAAAAATGTTGATATTGCAAAAAATATGGACATAAGATAAATAAAAGCTAAAGATTCAAAGAAAATACTATAAGAAATAAAAAGAGGAATTTAAAACCTCTTTAAGATTTATTGCATACCAAACGGAAGTCTGTATTAGAAAAATATTTTAACCTTACTTACAAGCACAAAGATTACAGACACACTAAGATGATTCAAGACATTTCAATTAGAATTTGACTCTCAACATTAGCAATAGGAGAAAAGAAGTAATTATTTATAAAATATTAAACTTAATAAATCAAACGATTACTACAAATCTTTACCATCTCTTAGAATATTTATTTTAAATCTATCATCTTTTATACTTAAATAATATCCTTTTACTATGATATATATTGTATTATCTACATTACATACACTCAACTTAAAGCACATCATTAACTATACTAAATCTTCTTATCTCAATGCTTTAAGTTTAAAGTTAATCTTAATTTATCATTTTAAATCTATTCATCTTCTAAATTCTTATTGTACAAAAAGAAAATTATTAAAAAGAAAAAGGCTTATAGATCAAATGTTTAACTTCTAGAGCAACGTAAAATTAATCTTAGTTAGAAGTTCATCGATAAGAATAATTTATATTCAAATGCTTTTAGTGTTGTTATTAGTAAGGGGAACTAGCGATCGATACCCTTGTTCTCCATTTTTTAATTTGACTAATATAAGTTTTTAAAATAATGATAGCTTAAAATAATAATAAAACTACTTAAAAGAAAATAATCTAATATCTATTAAATAATTATTTTTACTTTAATCATATATCCATAATACCTTCTTATTTTTAAAGATTAATACAATCATATTTGTAGTCTAATAACTCCCTTATATATTTAAAAAATAGTTTCAAGTATAATTAACTATAATATCTCTATTTATTTAAACTTTTTTCTTCAGTCCCTATTTTAAGTAAAAAAATAGTATTTTCCAGTCTGTTAAACCTAGAATTTGAAAGCTTTTATTTTAATTATAAATTAGATAGAATTGCATTAATTATTAAATACTAATTATTACTAATTATTTTTCTATGAAATTTAATCTATAAAAATAATAAATATAAGATACGTAAATAAATTATAAATACTATTATAATAATATTATTTTCACTAATAATTAATAACTATAAATGAGTAAATTTTTATAAAATTTAATTACCAGAAATATTTTAATTAAAATATTTAAATAATATTAAATTTTAAATAAGCAAGAATAATATTCAAATTTACTATAATTTATATTTTTTTAATAGAAATTTATCAAAAAATTTAATTTAATTTAATTTATTTATTGTTCTTAGACAATCTTTAACTCTCCTTTTAATAAAAAATGGTTCTAATTTCATATTTTTTAATTTATAGGCATATTTTAATCAATAAAATAAAAAAATAAATATGTTTTTAATTCAAAATTTTAATTTATTTTGCTACTTTACTTAATATTTAAAGTTAGAATCTTAATATTGATATAAATTAAATTATTTTTAAAAACATTTAGCGGGATTTCATATTAAGTTTAGAAAAAGAATTAGAAAATAAAAAATTAAATAATTTTTTACTTATTTATTCAAATATTTAATAATTTCCATTTAAGAAGAAGTTAAAATTTGAGATTAGTAAAAAAATTAGTACTTCACCATATGTACATCCATAATCAGTGAAAAATAGTAAAAATAAACTATTTTCGAATAGGCTGATTATAAAAATCTGAGATTTAGAGAATTTTTTAGCATTTTTAACGTTTTTAATTTTTTATATTTTGAAATTGAAAGTTTCTAAGAATAATTATTTTTTTGTTGAATTACTTTATTTAAAAAGTCAATCAATGCTAGATTTATAAAATGTTTATTTATAATATTTATCTTAGACATAAATATTGTTAAATATAAAGTTTTAAATTATAATATTTTTTAATTTTTTAAAATAATTAATTTATACTTTATTTTTCTTTAACAATAATTTTAAATAATTTAATAGAAGTTGATAGTATCAATTAAATAATTAGTAAATTTTATATTCATTTTTCATAGAAAAATTTAATTTCTTAAGTTTTCCTTATAATTTTAATTTAACTTTTAAAAATATTTAACTAAATTTCTAGATTACATAATCTATTATATGTTTTATCTAAAGATTAATAAATATTTAAAATATTTATTTATAATATCATTTAGAATTATAAATTTTCTTAATATTTTTTAAATTATATTAATTAATTATTTTGCATTTACTTTGGTTTTTATAAAATATTTAGATTTTTTATATAATAAATTATTTTAAACAAAAAGAAAAATATTAATTTTTCTTATTTTAATTTAAAATATTATTATTCATTAATAAGAAATACAATCACAGTTTTATGAAATATTTTATCTAGAGGATAAGAAAATTTCCTATTAGTCTCTAATTAAACATAACTTTAACTAGTTAAAGTACTTAGAATATTTGCAAGTACAGTTAAAGTAAAGAGGGATTTTCTTTTAAGTTTTTATGAGTTAATATAATTAAATGAGTTAGTAAAGGAGGCTATAATATATTAAACTCTTGATTTTAAGATAAATAGAGGATTTTAGATATATAAATAATTGACTCTATAGAAGATTTAAGCTAGCTTTTCTTTATTTAATTATATAAAAGAATAATGTTTTCTCTTTACTATTTATTTTAGTACATATAATTACCTAAATGTTTTTTAGAACTAGTATCATTAATACTTTAAATTTAATATATTCTTATACTCACTAAAATAAACTTAGATAAATTAAGACTAAATATTTTAAAAAATGTATCTTTTTGTCAGTTTTCCAAACAAAAGTTAATTACAAAAGATATTTAATAAAAAGGAATATATAAATATAATTTAAATTTAGGAAAATTATAAATAATCTAAAAATCTAGCTTATTTTAATGTCTCAGCTTCAAATAATTCTATAGTTATCTATATCATCCTTTTATATTTTAATCTTTTATAATAAGATTAATAAATGATGATGTGCTATAAAGCAAAACATAGAGAATTGTTTATTAGGAACAATAAGATATAGAATAATAGTAGACTAATAAAGTGAATTAAGAGTAAATAATAATCTATTAGATTAGTTTTAAATAACTTATATTAACTAATCTAATACTTATATTATCTCATACTACAAAGAAACATATTGTGTTAAGTTTACTCTTTCTATTAATTCAGAAAATAATAATAGAATATATTAAAATATATTTTCTTTCTTAAAAAAGCTTATAATTTTCTTAGTAACAAACAAGTTATTTTAAGAAAGAGAGTATTAATAGTGGTATCTATATTTTTTGGATAAGTATAGAATAATAGAATTAAGTTTTTATCTTTAAATAATCTAGAATAATTTAGGTATTATTAATTTGAAATGATAATTAAAAAAATAACATAAATAATAAATATTAGTTTGCTATAAAAAGAGAAAGTTATCTAAATGTATTAATTATAACTAATCTAATATCTTTATTAATTAAAGAGAAATTAAATTAATAACTAATAAAGATAAAAGGATAAAATATTAAGTATTTAATAGACATAATTAAACATATTAAAGCTTATTTTAATAATAAAATTAAATATTACTATTTAATAATTGTAAGATAAAATTAGTGATACACCATTTATAGTTAGTTTAAATATTTACTTTCTACTACTTCTATTTATTACATTTATATATTTTGCTTAGAATCAACATTAAAAGTAATAAATTATATTAGTTTATTATTTTAAGAGAGACCTTTATAAATAAAAGGCTTTAATGAAATAGTAGTAAGAAAGTGGACAAATAAAAGAGTTTATCTTATAAATTTAAATACTTTATTTTAAATAATTTGATGTTTTTTAATATTTATTCAAACTAATTAATAAGAAACTTATTTTATTTCATTTTTTTTAATTAGTAAAAAGCTTAAAGAAATATTTTTTTAATTAAATGTAAGTGAAAAACAATAATTAATAACAGTAGCTTTAAAAGAATTTTAATATTTTATTTATCATTTAAAAGGGTCTATAAAGAAATAAGGTTTTCTTATTAAGAGTCTTTGATTTAAAGCACAAATAATTTGTAATTAATAAATGCATATTAAAGTTATTATAATAAGGATATAAATTCTTCGTTATAAACTTTTGAAATAATAATTTATCCTTTTATTTAAAAGTAAAAAGATATAAAATAATTAAAATTGTAAAAGTTTGTATACTATTAGTTTAATATCTTGTCTTGTTTTAAGACATAAAATAGAAAAATCAATGTTTAAGAAAGAAGATATTTATAAATATGCTTAATAAATAATTTAATTGTTTAATTATATTGAAATTAAGTCAGTAAAATTTATTGAGTTATTTTAATTAAATATTTATTAAAGTAAGTTATAAAAATTAAAATGGAGAAAAAAGAAAAGCAATTTACTAAAAGTATTTTTTTAAGAAAACTCTTAAGAGCGAGAAGCCACATTTTAGGGAAAATATCTCTACTTCATTTTAAGTATGAAATTTTGCCTAACTTATGCTACTAAAAGTTAATAAACAAGATTAATTATGACCAAAGTAAAGGTATTTTTTTAATAATTTTTAGACTAAGTCATTACTAACACTTCAGTTGTTTACTCGGTAGCCATATCAAGTGACTTGAATTGAGTTGTATCAGGTTCTTACAGGCCTGAAAATTCGATAAAGATCTGGAATTTCCAGACAGGTGACCTCCTAAGAATTATAACAGGACATACTTAAGATGTTATATCGGTAGTAATCTCCCCAGACTCTAGTTATAATGTATCGGGATCTTACGATAACACTATAAAGATCTGAGATTTCTAGACTGGTCAGCTTCTGCGATATCTTACTGGGCATTCAGGTTATATTTTATCGGTGATAGTGTCTAAGGATAATAGGTATATCATATCGGGTTCTGGTGACAGGACTATTAAGATATGGGACTTCTCTTCTGGTTAGTGTATTCGTACTCTTTAAGGTCATACAGGTGTTGTATCAAGTATTCAGTTAAGTGTTGATTCAAGTGTTGTATTTTCTGGTTCTGATGACTATCTAATCAAGATCTGGAACTTTGATAAGGGTGAGTGTATATAGACTTTATAAGGGCATAAATATGCAATACATTCTATAGCATTGAGTGTTGACAATAGATGGTTGGTATCGGGAGGATGGGACAGGACAATAAGAAAGTGGAGAGTTTCGATTTGAGTAACTTATGATTTGACTTAATTAAATTTTATGATTAAAGATATAAGATATTGATAATGAATTTAAATGAATGTTTAATGTTAACTATGTTTTTTGTTATATGAAGTGTTTGCTTTATATATTTATTTTAAAGGTTGTATATTCTTAAATATTATTGGTTTAAAATAAGTAATATAGGTTACTGAAATTAGTGAGGTATGTTGATTTAAAGTGGTAATGTTTAAAAATATTTTAAATATAATTTTGTTAAATGAAGATGTATAATAAATTTAAGTTTAATTTTATTCTATAAAATTTTATAGGTTTATTTTTAGATTTTGTAAAAATTTCAAGTTAAGTATAAATTTTAATTTTTTTTGTGAAGTAGTTAAAATATTATTTATAAGGTTAAAGTTAGTTTATAATTTTGATTATTAATAAATAATTTAATTAAGAATTTTATTTTATTTTAATATATAAAATGGCACCTAAGAAATAATAGACCTCTATTAACGAATACTTGAAAAAATAAGAATAACCTAATTTAATTGAAGAATAGTCTTAATAGGATAAAGATTAATAATCTAAGGAATCCTTTGCATAATCAGTTCAGCAAAGGATATCAAATATCCAATATGACTTGAAAAAGCAAAGATAAAAAATAGAAAATTTAGAAAACTTACTAGAAAAATTAATGGAATAATTAAACCTATAATTCCCATCCATAGATGAATCATTAAATAAAATATAATCGTAAATAGTAATTAAATTGGAATAAATTGATAAATAATTTAACGAAGTCCCTCAAATGTTCCAATTTCATTTTTCTTAAATTGAATATCCACTAAAGCAACTTTAAGAAAAACAAGAATAATAACAATTAATAATTTAAAAATTATAAGGTTAATAAGATTAATAATCAAATATCCCAATGGAAATCGAATTGGAATTCTAATAATAAGAAATAAATAAGATAAATTATTATCGCAAAAAGATTCGGTGCTATTTATGCTAGAAAAATAATTGCTGGAAAAAATGCTGGAAGAAACAAGAAATTGAAAAAATTAACAAGTAATAAATATTAGACTAACTTTTCAGAATATGACCAACAAGAACAGGATAAGTATACAGAAAGAAATTCTATAACTCAAGAAACAACGAGTTTTATAAAAATGGAAGAAGAAACTATAACTATAATTAGTGGATGAGGGAGAGACAAGGATGGCGGACTAATGTAGTCCTACGAGTCCTTTAGTTCAGGAAAGAGCAGGAACAAAAACAAGTGAACCCTGGAGCTCTTTTCTAAGACTATAAACTTAATTTTATCCTTTATCCTTTTTATATCATACAATTACTTATTATAATCTCTAAAATTAATTTTAATTATTATATCCATTTATAAACTAAATACTATTTCTATTTTTATATCATTTTATCAAATTTAACATTTGTAGCAGCATTCTAAAGTTTTTTAATTAAAAGTATTAAGGATTTCAATAGCTCTAAGTTTCATTATAACTTAGATTATTAAAAAGAATATTCAATTACAAAGAAAATTTAAAAAAGTGTTTATTTATAAAATAAAAAGTCTGTAGGAGTATCGTTATGTGCTTCTCTCAATCTTAGTATACTAAATAATCTCATAAAATCCTTAAAAACATTAAACACATACCTAGAAGGAAATAAATTTATGCTCTAAGAGAGATTCTTAATATGATTGTCTTGAGGTCTGCAGCTATGTTTACTTTATGCTTTAATGAAACTTACTCAAATTTAATATAATAACGTAAGGCAAGACTTATAATGGAATATTTCTTGTACTGTGGATACTAATGAGATTGGCAATTATCTTTTCGAATTAAATTTATCCTTATATCTAATCTATTATATCCTTAATAGCCTATTTTCCTTTCTTATCTAGCAAAGTTTAAGGTTTTAAAGTATTGTAATTTAATAATAGTTTAAAAGGAATAAATTATAGAAGCTATTCTATTAATTTTAGCTTTAATAAATGAGATTTATTTTATTTAAGTTATTTAGTTTAAAAATAACTAAAAATAGATGAAAATATCTAGATTATGCAAAAAGGGATATGTAATAAATTAAGTAGCAGTTAGTAAAATAGCAAAACATTTACTTTAATAGATATATTACATAATACATTTTATATCATTAACCATATTAGTTATATATAAGTATAAACAGCAACATTAGAGAATACTACTTTAATTTTAGCTAAAATAAAACATCATTATTGGTGTTCTAAAATTAAATTAATCAAACTAATTAGAATTATAATTAGTATCATTTTACACTAATGCAGCTAAGATTAAATAAAAACTAAATAAGCCAAGAAATTAAAAAGGAAAGTTGATAAAAATACCAAAAAGACTGAACCGCAAATTAAGATTATATGCTAAGATATAAGAAATCGGCTTTTTTATTAAAAGGCAATTATAAAATCCTGACGGAATAATAAATTTATATTGCCATTCATGAAACCTTAACTTCAATTATGAATAACCAATTAGGATGCTTAGCTTGTATTGGATATTAATAATGTACTAAAGTATAAAACCAAAAACATAACAAAAAGAAAAGCTAAAAATAATGGATTGTAAGGAATTTTGGAAATAGATATTTATTAAAACTCTTATAACGTAGAATAGTAAATTAAAATATATTTGAATTAATCCTTTTTTTGAGAAATACAAAATTTTAGAAATATTGAGAAGTTTGGAAAGTAGAATAATTTTAAAATGTTCTCATTAGATGTAAAACTAAGTCAAGATAAAAAACTAAAGCCTAAATTTAATAAAATTTAATCTAATCTAATATCTAATAAAAATATTTATTAATTTGAAAGATATTAATAATAAGCATTATTTTCTGAAGATAGATTACGATATTTTTTACATATAACTCAAAACAAGGTTATAAACTAACTTTAACCTTATAAATAATATTTTAACTACTTCACAAAAAAAAAAAAAAATTTATACTTAACTTGAAATTTTTACAAAATCTAAAAATAAACCTATAAAATTTTATAGAATAAAATTAAATTTAAACTCATTATACGTCTTCATTTAACAAAATATATTTTTAATATTTTTAAACATTACTACTTTAAATTAACATACCTCACTAATTTCAATAACCTATATTACTCAACCTTTAAACCAATAATATTTAAGAATATACAACCTTTAAAATAAATATATAAAGCAAACACTTCATATAACAAAAAACATAGTTAACATTAAACATTCATTTAAATTCATTATCAATATCTTATATCTTTAATCGTAAAATTTAATTAAGTCAAATCATAAGTTACTCAACTCGAAACTCTCCACTTTCTTATTGTCCTGTCCCATCCTCCCGATACCAACCATCTATTGTCAACACTCAATGCTATAGAATGTATTGCATATTTATGCCTTTATAAAGTCTATATACACTCACCCTTATCAAAGTTCCAGATCTTGACTAGATAGTCATCAGAACCAGAAAATACAACACTTGAATCAACACTTAACTGAATACTTGATACAACACCTGTATGACCTTAAAGAGTACGAATACACTAACCAGAAGAGAAGTCCCATATCTTAATAGTCCTGTCACCAGAACCCGATATGATATACCTATTATCCTTAGACACTATCACCGATAAAATATAACCTGAATGCCCAGTAAGATTTCGCAGAAGCTGACCAGTCTAGAAATCCCAAATCTTTATAGTTGTATCTTTAGATCCCGATATAATATTTCTAGATTCATAGGAAATTACTACCGATAAAACATATAAAGTATGATCAGTTAAAGCTCTTTGGAGAGCACCATTGTGGAAATTTCAGATCTTTATAGTAGTGTCGTCAGATCCTGATATAATATAGCTAGAGTCTGGGGAGATTACTACCGAATTAATAGGAGAAGTATGCCCCGTTATAGTTCTTATGAGAGCACCAGTCTATAAGTTTCAGATCTTTATGGTTTAGTCACCAGATGTTGATGCAATATAACTAGAGTCTGGGGAGATTACTACCGATATAACAGTAGAAGTATGTCCTGTTATAATTCTTAGGAGGTCACCTGTCTGGAAATTCCAGATCTTTATCGAATTTTCAGGCCTGTAAGAACCTGATACAACTCAATTCAAGTCACTTGATATGGCTACCGAGTAAACAACTGAAGTGTTAGTAATGACTTAGTCTAAAAATTATTAAAAAAATACCTTTACTTTGGTCATAATTAATCTTGTTTATTAACTTTTAGTAGCATAAGTTAGGCAGAATTTCATACTTAAAATGAAGTAGAGATATTTTCCCTAAAATGTGGCTTCTCGCTCTTAAGAGTTTTCTTAAAAAAATACTTTTAGTAAATTGCTTTTCTTTTTTCTCCATTTTAATTTTTATAACTTACTTTAATAAATATTTAATTAAAATAACTCAATAAATTTTACTGACTTAATTTCAATATAATTAAACAATTAAATTATTTATTAAGCATATTTATAAATATCTTCTTTCTTAAACATTGATTTTTCTATTTTATGTCTTAAAACAAGACAAGATATTAAACTAATAGTATACAAACTTTTACAATTTTAATTATTTTATATCTTTTTACTTTTAAATAAAAGGATAAATTATTATTTCAAAAGTTTATAACGAAGAATTTATATCCTTATTATAATAACTTTAATATGCATTTATTAATTACAAATTATTTGTGCTTTAAATCAAAGACTCTTAATAAGAAAACCTTATTTCTTTATAGACCCTTTTAAATGATAAATAAAATATTAAAATTCTTTTAAAGCTACTGTTATTAATTATTGTTTTTCACTTACATTTAATTAAAAAAATATTTCTTTAAGCTTTTTACTAATTAAAAAAAATGAAATAAAATAAGTTTCTTATTAATTAGTTTGAATAAATATTAAAAAACATCAAATTATTTAAAATAAAGTATTTAAATTTATAAGATAAACTCTTTTATTTGTCCACTTTCTTACTACTATTTCATTAAAGCCTTTTATTTATAAAGGTCTCTCTTAAAATAATAAACTAATATAATTTATTACTTTTAATGTTGATTCTAAGCAAAATATATAAATGTAATAAATAGAAGTAGTAGAAAGTAAATATTTAAACTAACTATAAATGGTGTATCACTAATTTTATCTTACAATTATTAAATAGTAATATTTAATTTTATTATTAAAATAAGCTTTAATATGTTTAATTATGTCTATTAAATACTTAATATTTTATCCTTTTATCTTTATTAGTTATTAATTTAATTTCTCTTTAATTAATAAAGATATTAGATTAGTTATAATTAATACATTTAGATAACTTTCTCTTTTTATAGCAAACTAATATTTATTATTTATGTTATTTTTTTAATTATCATTTCAAATTAATAATACCTAAATTATTCTAGATTATTTAAAGATAAAAACTTAATTCTATTATTCTATACTTATCCAAAAAAATATAGATACCACAATTAATACTCTCTTTCTTAAATAACTTGTTTGTTACTAAGAAAATTATAAGCTTTTTTAAGAAAGAAAATATATTTTAATATATTCTATTATTATTTTCTGAATTAATAGAAAGAGTAAACTTAACACAATATGTTTCTTTGTAGTATGAGATAATATAAGTATTAGATTAGTTAATATAAGTTATTTAAAACTAATCTAATAGATTATTATTTACTCTTAATTCACTTTATTAGTCTACTATTATTCTATATCTTATTGTTCCTAATAAACAATTCTCTATGTTTTGCTTTATAGCACATCATCATTTATTAATCTTATTATAAAAGATTAAAATATAAAAGGATGATATAGATAACTATAGAATTATTTGAAGCTGAGACATTAAAATAAGCTAGATTTTTAGATTATTTATAATTTTCCTAAATTTAAATTATATTTATATATTCCTTTTTATTAAATATCTTTGTAATTAACTTTTGTTTGGAAAACTGACAAAAAGATACATTTTTTAAAATATTTAGTCTTAATTTATCTAAGTTTATTTTAGTGAGTATAAGAATATATTAAATTTAAAGTATTAATGATACTAGTTCTAAAAAACATTTAGGTAATTATATGTACTAAAATAAATAGTAAAGAGAAAAAATTATTCTTTTATATAATTAAATAAAGAAAAGCTAGCTTAAATCTTCTATAGAGTCAATTATTTATATATCTAAAATCCTCTATTTATCTTAAAATCAAGAGTTTAATATATTATAGCCTCCTTTACTAACTCATTTAATTATATTAACTCATAAAAACTTAAAAGAAAATCCCTCTTTACTTTAACTGTACTTGCAAATATTCTAAGTACTTTAACTAGTTAAAGTTATGTTTAATTAGAGACTAATAGGAAATTTTCTTATCCTCTAGATAAAATATTTCATAAACTGTGATTGTATTTCTTATTAATGGAATAATAATATTTTAAATTAAAATAAGAAAAATTAATATTTTTCTTTTTGTTTTAAAATAATTTATTATATAAAAAATCTAAATATTTTATAAAAACCAAAGTAAATGCAAAATAATTAATTAATATAATTTAAAAATATTAAGAAAATTTATAATTCTAAATGATATTATAAATAAATATTTTAAATATTTATTAATCTTTAGATAAAAACATATAATTAGATTATGTAATCTAGAAATTTAGTTAAATATTTTTAAAAGTTAAATTAAAATTATAAGGAAAACTTAAGATAATTAAATTTTTTCTATGAAAAATGAATATAAAATTTACTAATTATTTAATTGATACTATCAACTTCTATTAAATTATTTAAAATTATTGTTAAAGAAAAATAAAGTATAAATTAATTATTTTAAAAAATTAAAAAATATTATAATTTAAAACTTTATATTTAACAATATTTATGTCTAAGATAAATATTATAAATAAACATTTTATAAATCTAGCATTGATTGACTTTTAAATAAAGTAATTCAACAAAAAAATAATTATTCTTAGAAACTTTCAATTTCAAAATATAAAAAATTAAAAACGTTAAAAATGCTAAAAAATTCTCTAAATCTCAGATTTTTATAATCAGCCTATTTCGAAAATAGTTTATTTTTACTATTTTTCACTGATTATGGATGTATATATAGTACAAGTACTAATTTTTTTTAATTTTTAATTTTCAAATTTTAAACTTTTCTTAAGTGGAAACTTTTCAATATTTGAATAAATAAGTAAAAATTATTATTTTTTATTTTCTAAACTTAATATGAAATCCAGATTCATTTTTAAATTATTTTATTTTATTTAAATATTAGCATTTTAACTTTATATATTAAGTAAAATAATAAACGCAAAAAGGAAGGCAATGAAGCAATTAATGAAACATAAACAACTAGAAGAGAAATCAAGTTCCTCATCAGAAGGAAAAACTATGATCGGAACAATTCAAAAGAATACAAATGAGCCCGAAAAGAAATAAGAACTCTTTCTATAGCTCGATTAAATGAAAATGGCAATCTAAGGGTATCAAGAAATAATTTATAATCAAGGAGAAAAATAAGAAAATTAATTAATTTTATAGAAGATCAAAATAATGAATTGCTTATAATTATACGTTAGTTAATCTAGAAAAATTTAATCACGGATAGCAAATATACTAGCAGTCCTTAAACGAATCTTAAACAAAACCAAGAAATGATTATAGAAAAAATTATACTTAAAACAAATTCTCAAGATAAACAGAACAATGAAAAGATTGATTTGAATTTAATGAAAAAAAATAACTAACAAGTATTTATGAAAAAAAATTAGAAAAAATAAACCAAACAATGTTGATTTTGCAAGTAAATCATCGTTTGCTAAAACGTTGTGTTTGTTGTGTTGGGTGGAAATAATATAAATAAAAGAAAAAATAAGACGTGAAAGACTCTTAATAGATTATGATTTACTGAAACGGAGTCTGCAAAAGAAAACTATTTGCTGGAAACTAGGAAGATTTTTAGTGGCTACCTCCCACGAAAAAAGCTTGGTCGTGATATCCATCCACGTTAAAAAAATGGCAGCAAGAAACTGGTCAAGATCCCAGAGGATGTAAGATTTTTAAACTTTAAGTTCATTATTATTATTATTATTAAATAATAATAGTGATAAATAATAATTTAATAATAATTAAAATTAAAAATTAACTTTGCCTGCATAAATAAATGTTAACTACTTCGCAAAAAAAAAATTGCAAATTTCAAAAAAATTTAAAACCTATACTTTACTTAAATTTTTTATAAAATCTAAAAAATTAACCAAAAACATCTTTTACTCAAATAAAAAATAAACTTAAGTTTTATGAGATATCTTTATATACTAAAAAATATATTTAACTTAACCATTCTTAAATCACATACACACTTTGACGAATAAGAAAACCTATAAATTTAACCTACTTTATAACCTTAATATTAAATTAAAAAAAATATATAACTTTGTAATTGTTAAAAACATTTAAATAAATTTAGTTAAACCTTTAAAAGCCACAAAACTTTACTCACCTAGAACATTCATTTAAATGATTTTGCCAACCAATAATTAATATCTTTTATCGAATTAAGTCAAAATAAAGTTACTCAACTTCAACTCGAAGTCCTCCATTTTCTCACAGTTCTGTCACCAGCTCCAGATACCAACCATCTATTGTCACCAACTCAATGCTATAGAAATTATTGATCCTGTATGCCCCTTATAAAGTCTATATACACTCACCTTTATCAAAATTTCATATCTTGATTGTTTAATCCCATGATCCAGAAAATATAACACTTGAATCAGCACTTAACTGAATACTTTATACGTAATGTGTGTGACCTTGAAGAGTACGAATAGACATACCAGTTGAGAAGTCCCATATCTTAATAGTCTTGTCACCAGAACCTGATATAATATATCTATTATCCTAAGATACTATTACCGAATAAACTGAACTTGAATGCTCAGAAAGAGTTCGCACAAACTGACCAGTCTGGAAATTCCAGATCTTTATAGTTTTATCGTAAGATGCTGATACAATATAGTTAGAGTCCGGGGAGATTACTACCGATCTAACTGTATTAGTATGTCCCGTTAAAGTTCTTATGAGGACGCCATTGTGGAAATTTCAGATCTTTATGGTGTTATCTTCGGATGCTGATATAATATAGTCAGAGTCTGGGGAGATTACTACCGAGGAAACTGAAGAAGTATGACCTGATAAAGTTCTTTGGAGAGCACCAGTCTGTAAGTTTCAGATCTTTATCGTTTTGTCATAAGATGCTGATACAATATAGTTAGAGTCTATGGAGATTACTACTGATCAAACGTGATTAGTATGGCCTGCTAAAGTTCTTTGGAGGACACCTGTCTGGAAATTCCAAATCTTTATCAAATTTTCAGGATAGTTTGAACTTGATACAATTCAATTCAGGTCACTTGATATGGCTACCGAGTAAATAGATGTTGAGTGACCAGTGATGACTTAGTCTAAAATATTAAAGAAATACCTTTACTTTTGTCGTATGAAATTTAATATTAAATTATAGGGTAAGGTAACTAATTAAAGTTCACGTTGCTGCAGTAGTTTTTATTTACTGGTCTGTAAAATTTGAATCTAATTTTCATAGCTAATCTTCTCTTATTAGAGACTTTTACAATTATATACTTAACTACTAAATATACTTCTAACAATTATTGGTCACCATAATTCGCTTGATTCAAACTTAACATGGTATTATTCAAATCCTCGAAAACCTTAGTAGAACATAAAGCTTTTTACTACATAATTCTTTTAGATTCAGTTATTAAAAATTATATTCTCTAAATCATTGAATAATTAATGAAATTTTTATTAGCTAAATTTATAAGAAACTTTCTTGACTATCTATCTTGCTCAGTAAAGCTTTCAAATATTTAACTGCTACATTAACGTCCTAGAAATTTATCTAAACTCTTTCTATAATGACATACTGTCACCAAATATATAGTTATTAAGGTGATGTATGTATTTCATAAGTTTTCCTAGATTATTATTATGCTAGTTATGTGCTTGCAGAATTGATTTCAGTATAGTAATTTTATAGCTGGCCAATACTATGCAATATCCCCTTTTATTCCAAACGCTTTAATAACTAACTATCTACTTGCAACATTGCTAGATGAACACCATGAACCTACTAGCAACCTTGATAAAAACATCTGACACTCTTAGTTCTCTAATGATAATCGAGAGCGCATGAATAGCAAATATTATGATTACAAGGTAATATCATAGGGCAACTTATCTTATCCATCGAACTCTCCTTAGCAAGATGGACATTTTCCATCATAGAATATTTCCATATTTTTATAATTAAGAAAAAAAGCAATTTTTTAAAACCCATTGAAATAAAAATAAAATATTTTAAGTAATATAAATAAATAATATATTAGCGCAATTTAAATAGATAGTTAAAAAATATCATTATTATTACTTCATAAATAATTTACATAACATTCTATTTAATAATAAAAAAATTAAAAAAAACTAAATTTATAAAAATTAAAAATAATAAAATCAAATACAAAGAAACTAAATATAAAATTTATGAATAACAAATTTATATTAAAGATAGCACCTAAAATTACATATTTCTCCAACAAAACAGAATAATTAATCTTTCAAACGATTTGCTAAAATTGAATAATTAAAACTAACAAAAGAAATGTAGACCTTAAATAAATAGCCTAACCTACTATGCTAACAATTAGCAGACTGATAAAAGAATAGAATCCTAAGCAACTATTAAACTGATAGATATTAAGAGATAGAAAGATAATTATTAAAATCGAAGGAATTTAAGATAAAATTTTGATCTGGTGAGTTAACTGTAGCAAACTTAACTAAAGATAGCATCTAGAATTAAGAGGAGAATTTGTCTTCTATCTTCTCCTATTAGAAAATTAAAAAATGTTGATATTGCAAAAAATATGGACATAAGATAAATAAAAGCTAAAGATTCAAGAAAATACTATAAGAAATAAAAAGAGGAATTTAAAACCTCTTTAAGATTTATTGCATACCAAACGGAAGTCTGTATTAGAAAAATATTTTAACCTTACTTACAAGCACAAAGATTACAGACACACTAAGATGATTCAAGACATTTCAATTAGAATTTGACTCTCAACATTAGCAATAGGAGAAAAGAAGTAATTATTTATAAAATATTAAACTTAATAAATCAAACGATTACTACAAATCTTTACCATCTCTTAGAATATTTATTTTAAATCTATCATCTTTTATACTTAAATAATATCCTTTTACTATGATATATATTGTATTATCTACATTACATACACTCAACTTAAAGCACATCATTAACTATACTAAATCTTCTTATCTCAATGCTTTAAGTTTAAAGTTAATCTTAATTTATCATTTTAAATCTATTCATCTTCTAAATTCTTATTGTACAAAAAGAAAATTATTAAAAAGAAAAAGGCTTATAGATCAAATGTTTAACTTCTAGAGCAACGTAAAATTAATCTTAGTTAGAAGTTCATCGATAAGAATAATTTATATTCAAATGCTTTTAGTGTTGTTATTAGTAAGGGGAACTAGCGATCGATACCCTTGTTCTCCATTTTTTAATTTGACTAATATAAGTTTTTAAAATAATGATAGCTTAAAATAATAATAAAACTACTTAAAAGAAAATAATCTAATATCTATTAAATAATTATTTTTACTTTAATCATATATCCATAATACCTTCTTATTTTTAAAGATTAATACAATCATATTTGTAGTCTAATAACTCCCTTATATATTTAAAAAATAGTTTCAAGTATAATTAACTATAATATCTCTATTTATTTAAACTTTTTTCTTCAGTCCCTATTTTAAGTAAAAAAATAGTATTTTCCAGTCTGTTAAACCTAGAATTTGAAAGCTTTTATTTTAATTATAAATTAGATAGAATTGCATTAATTATTAAATACTAATTATTACTAATTATTTTTCTATGAAATTTAATCTATAAAAATAATAAATATAAGATACGTAAATAAATTATAAATACTATTATAATAATATTATTTTCACTAATAATTAATAACTATAAATGAGTAAATTTTTATAAAATTTAATTACCAGAAATATTTTAATTAAAATATTTAAATAATATTAAATTTTAAATAAGCAAGAATAATATTCAAATTTACTATAATTTATATTTTTTTAATAGAAATTTATCAAAAAATTTAATTTAATTTAATTTATTTATTGTTCTTAGGACAATCTTTAACTCTCCTTTTAATAAAAAATGGTTCTAATTTCATATTTTTTAATTTATAGGCATATTTTAATCAATAAAATAAAAAAATAAATATGTTTTTAATTCAAAATTTTAATTTATTTTGCTACTTTACTTAATATTTAAAGTTAGAATCTTAATATTGATATAAATTAAATTATTTTTAAAAACATTTAGCGGGATTTCATATTAAGTTTAGAAAAAGAATTAGAAAATAAAAAATTAAATAATTTTTTACTTATTTATTCAAATATTTAATAATTTCCATTTAAGAAGAAGTTAAAATTTGAGATTAGTAAAAAAATTAGTACTTCACCATATGTACATCCATAATCAGTGAAAAATAGTAAAAATAAACTATTTTCGAATAGGCTGATTATAAAAATCTGAGATTTAGAGAATTTTTTAGCATTTTTAACGTTTTTAATTTTTTATATTTTGAAATTGAAAGTTTCTAAGAATAATTATTTTTTTGTTGAATTACTTTATTTAAAAAGTCAATCAATGCTAGATTTATAAAATGTTTATTTATAATATTTATCTTAGACATAAATATTGTTAAATATAAAGTTTTAAATTATAATATTTTTTAATTTTTTAAAATAATTAATTTATACTTTATTTTTCTTTAACAATAATTTTAAATAATTTAATAGAAGTTGATAGTATCAATTAAATAATTAGTAAATTTTATATTCATTTTTCATAGAAAAATTTAATTTCTTAAGTTTTCCTTATAATTTTAATTTAACTTTTAAAAATATTTAACTAAATTTCTAGATTACATAATCTATTATATGTTTTATCTAAAGATTAATAAATATTTAAAATATTTATTTATAATATCATTTAGAATTATAAATTTTCTTAATATTTTTTAAATTATATTAATTAATTATTTTGCATTTACTTTGGTTTTTATAAAATATTTAGATTTTTTATATAATAAATTATTTTAAACAAAAAGAAAAATATTAATTTTTCTTATTTTAATTTAAAATATTATTATTCATTAATAAGAAATACAATCACAGTTTTATGAAATATTTTATCTAGAGGATAAGAAAATTTCCTATTAGTCTCTAATTAAACATAACTTTAACTAGTTAAAGTACTTAGAATATTTGCAAGTACAGTTAAAGTAAAGAGGGATTTTCTTTTAAGTTTTTATGAGTTAATATAATTAAATGAGTTAGTAAAGGAGGCTATAATATATTAAACTCTTGATTTTAAGATAAATAGAGGATTTTAGATATATAAATAATTGACTCTATAGAAGATTTAAGCTAGCTTTTCTTTATTTAATTATATAAAAGAATAATGTTTTCTCTTTACTATTTATTTTAGTACATATAATTACCTAAATGTTTTTTAGAACTAGTATCATTAATACTTTAAATTTAATATATTCTTATACTCACTAAAATAAACTTAGATAAATTAAGACTAAATATTTTAAAAAATGTATCTTTTTGTCAGTTTTCCAAACAAAAGTTAATTACAAAAGATATTTAATAAAAAGGAATATATAAATATAATTTAAATTTAGGAAAATTATAAATAATCTAAAAATCTAGCTTATTTTAATGTCTCAGCTTCAAATAATTCTATAGTTATCTATATCATCCTTTTATATTTTAATCTTTTATAATAAGATTAATAAATGATGATGTGCTATAAAGCAAAACATAGAGAATTGTTTATTAGGAACAATAAGATATAGAATAATAGTAGACTAATAAAGTGAATTAAGAGTAAATAATAATCTATTAGATTAGTTTTAAATAACTTATATTAACTAATCTAATACTTATATTATCTCATACTACAAAGAAACATATTGTGTTAAGTTTACTCTTTCTATTAATTCAGAAAATAATAATAGAATATATTAAAATATATTTTCTTTCTTAAAAAAGCTTATAATTTTCTTAGTAACAAACAAGTTATTTTAAGAAAGAGAGTATTAATAGTGGTATCTATATTTTTTGGATAAGTATAGAATAATAGAATTAAGTTTTTATCTTTAAATAATCTAGAATAATTTAGGTATTATTAATTTGAAATGATAATTAAAAAAATAACATAAATAATAAATATTAGTTTGCTATAAAAAGAGAAAGTTATCTAAATGTATTAATTATAACTAATCTAATATCTTTATTAATTAAAGAGAAATTAAATTAATAACTAATAAAGATAAAAGGATAAAATATTAAGTATTTAATAGACATAATTAAACATATTAAAGCTTATTTTAATAATAAAATTAAATATTACTATTTAATAATTGTAAGATAAAATTAGTGATACACCATTTATAGTTAGTTTAAATATTTACTTTCTACTACTTCTATTTATTACATTTATATATTTTGCTTAGAATCAACATTAAAAGTAATAAATTATATTAGTTTATTATTTTAAGAGAGACCTTTATAAATAAAAGGCTTTAATGAAATAGTAGTAAGAAAGTGGACAAATAAAAGAGTTTATCTTATAAATTTAAATACTTTATTTTAAATAATTTGATGTTTTTTAATATTTATTCAAACTAATTAATAAGAAACTTATTTTATTTCATTTTTTTTAATTAGTAAAAAGCTTAAAGAAATATTTTTTTAATTAAATGTAAGTGAAAAACAATAATTAATAACAGTAGCTTTAAAAGAATTTTAATATTTTATTTATCATTTAAAAGGGTCTATAAAGAAATAAGGTTTTCTTATTAAGAGTCTTTGATTTAAAGCACAAATAATTTGTAATTAATAAATGCATATTAAAGTTATTATAATAAGGATATAAATTCTTCGTTATAAACTTTTGAAATAATAATTTATCCTTTTATTTAAAAGTAAAAAGATATAAAATAATTAAAATTGTAAAAGTTTGTATACTATTAGTTTAATATCTTGTCTTGTTTTAAGACATAAAATAGAAAAATCAATGTTTAAGAAAGAAGATATTTATAAATATGCTTAATAAATAATTTAATTGTTTAATTATATTGAAATTAAGTCAGTAAAATTTATTGAGTTATTTTAATTAAATATTTATTAAAGTAAGTTATAAAAATTAAAATGGAGAAAAAAGAAAAGCAATTTACTAAAAGTATTTTTTTAAGAAAACTCTTAAGAGCGAGAAGCCACATTTTAGGGAAAATATCTCTACTTCATTTTAAGTATGAAATTCTGCCTAACTTATGCTACTAAAAGTTAATAAACAAGATTAATTATGACCAAAGTAAAGGTATTTTTTTAATAATTTTTAGACTAAGTCATTACTAACACTTCAGTTGTTTACTCGGTAGCCATATCAAGTGACTTGAATTGAGTTGTATCAGGTTCTTACAGGCCTGAAAATTCGATAAAGATCTGGAATTTCCAGACAGGTGACCTCCTAAGAATTATAACAGGACATACTTAAGATGTTATATCGGTAGTAATCTCCCCAGACTCTAGTTATAATGTATCGGGATCTTACGATAACACTATAAAGATCTGAGATTTCTAGACTGGTCAGCTTCTGCGATATCTTACTGGGCATTCAGGTTATATTTTATCGGTGATAGTGTCTAAGGATAATAGGTATATCATATCGGGTTCTGGTGACAGGACTATTAAGATATGGGACTTCTCTTCTGGTTAGTGTATTCGTACTCTTTAAGGTCATACAGGTGTTGTATCAAGTATTCAGTTAAGTGTTGATTCAAGTGTTGTATTTTCTGGTTCTGATGACTATCTAATCAAGATCTGGAACTTTGATAAGGGTGAGTGTATATAGACTTTATAAGGGCATAAATATGCAATACATTCTATAGCATTGAGTGTTGACAATAGATGGTTGGTATCGGGAGGATGGGACAGGACAATAAGAAAGTGGAGAGTTTCGATTTGAGTAACTTATGATTTGACTTAATTAAATTTTATGATTAAAGATATAAGATATTGATAATGAATTTAAATGAATGTTTAATGTTAACTATGTTTTTTGTTATATGAAGTGTTTGCTTTATATATTTATTTTAAAGGTTGTATATTCTTAAATATTATTGGTTTAAAATAAGTAATATAGGTTACTGAAATTAGTGAGGTATGTTGATTTAAAGTGGTAATGTTTAAAAATATTTTAAATATAATTTTGTTAAATGAAGATGTATAATAAATTTAAGTTTAATTTTATTCTATAAAATTTTATAGGTTTATTTTTAGATTTTGTAAAAATTTCAAGTTAAGTATAAATTTTAATTTTTTTTGTGAAGTAGTTAAAATATTATTTATAAGGTTAAAGTTAGTTTATAATTTTGATTATTAATAAATAATTTAATTAAGAATTTTATTTTATTTTAATATATAAAATGGCACCTAAGAAATAATAGACCTCTATTAACGAATACTTGAAAAAATAAGAATAACCTAATTTAATTGAAGAATAGTCTTAATAGGATAAAGATTAATAATCTAAGGAATCCTTTGCATAATCAGTTCAGCAAAGGATATCAAATATCCAATATGACTTGAAAAAGCAAAGATAAAAAATAGAAAATTTAGAAAACTTACTAGAAAAATTAATGGAATAATTAAACCTATAATTCCCATCCATAGATGAATCATTAAATAAAATATAATCGTAAATAGTAATTAAATTGGAATAAATTGATAAATAATTTAACGAAGTCCCTCAAATGTTCCAATTTCATTTTTCTTAAATTGAATATCCACTAAAGCAACTTTAAGAAAAACAAGAATAATAACAATTAATAATTTAAAAATTATAAGGTTAATAAGATTAATAATCAAATATCCCAATGGAAATCGAATTGGAATTCTAATAATAAGAAATAAATAAGATAAATTATTATCGCAAAAAGATTCGGTGCTATTTATGCTAGAAAAATAATTGCTGGAAAAAATGCTGGAAGAAACAAGAAATTGAAAAAATTAACAAGTAATAAATATTAGACTAACTTTTCAGAATATGACCAACAAGAACAGGATAAGTATACAGAAAGAAATTCTATAACTCAAGAAACAACGAGTTTTATAAAAATGGAAGAAGAAACTATAACTATAATTAGTGGATGAGGGAGAGACAAGGATGGCGGACTAATGTAGTCCTACGAGTCCTTTAGTTCAGGAAAGAGCAGGAACAAAAACAAGTGAACCCTGGAGCTCTTTTCTAAGACTATAAACTTAATTTTATCCTTTATCCTTTTTATATCATACAATTACTTATTATAATCTCTAAAATTAATTTTAATTATTATATCCATTTATAAACTAAATACTATTTCTATTTTTATATCATTTTATCAAATTTAACATTTGTAGCAGCATTCTAAAGTTTTTTAATTAAAAGTATTAAGGATTTCAATAGCTCTAAGTTTCATTATAACTTAGATTATTAAAAAGAATATTCAATTACAAAGAAAATTTAAAAAAGTGTTTATTTATAAAATAAAAAGTCTGTAGGAGTATCGTTATGTGCTTCTCTCAATCTTAGTATACTAAATAATCTCATAAAATCCTTAAAAACATTAAACACATACCTAGAAGGAAATAAATTTATGCTCTAAGAGAGATTCTTAATATGATTGTCTTGAGGTCTGCAGCTATGTTTACTTTATGCTTTAATGAAACTTACTCAAATTTAATATAATAACGTAAGGCAAGACTTATAATGGAATATTTCTTGTACTGTGGATACTAATGAGATTGGCAATTATCTTTTCGAATTAAATTTATCCTTATATCTAATCTATTATATCCTTAATAGCCTATTTTCCTTTCTTATCTAGCAAAGTTTAAGGTTTTAAAGTATTGTAATTTAATAATAGTTTAAAAGGAATAAATTATAGAAGCTATTCTATTAATTTTAGCTTTAATAAATGAGATTTATTTTATTTAAGTTATTTAGTTTAAAAATAACTAAAAATAGATGAAAATATCTAGATTATGCAAAAAGGGATATGTAATAAATTAAGTAGCAGTTAGTAAAATAGCAAAACATTTACTTTAATAGATATATTACATAATACATTTTATATCATTAACCATATTAGTTATATATAAGTATAAACAGCAACATTAGAGAATACTACTTTAATTTTAGCTAAAATAAAACATCATTATTGGTGTTCTAAAATTAAATTAATCAAACTAATTAGAATTATAATTAGTATCATTTTACACTAATGCAGCTAAGATTAAATAAAAACTAAATAAGCCAAGAAATTAAAAAGGAAAGTTGATAAAAATACCAAAAAGACTGAACCGCAAATTAAGATTATATGCTAAGATATAAGAAATTGGCTTTTTTATTAAAAGGCAATTATAAAATCCTGACGGAATAATAAATTTATATTGCCATTCATGAAACCTTAACTTCAATTATGAATAACCAATTAGGATGCTTAGCTTGTATTGGATATTAATAATGTACTAAAGTATAAAACCAAAAACATAACAAAAAGAAAAGCTAAAAATAATGGATTGTAAGGAATTTTGGAAATAGATATTTATTAAAACTCTTATAACGTAGAATAGTAAATTAAAATATATTTGAATTAATCCTTTTTTTGAGAAATACAAAATTTTAGAAATATTGAGAAGTTTGGAAAGTAGAATAATTTTAAAATGTTCTCATTAAATGTAAAACTAAGTCAAGATAAAAAACTAAAGCCTAAATTTAATAAAATTTAATCTAATCTAATATCTAATAAAAATATTTATTAATTTGAAAGATATTAATAATAAGCATTATTTTCTGAAGATAGATTACGATATTTTTTACATATAACTCAAAACAAGGTTATAAACTAACTTTAACCTTATAAATAATATTTTAACTACTTCACAAAAAAAAAAAAAAATTTATACTTAACTTGAAATTTTTACAAAATCTAAAAATAAACCTATAAAATTTTATAGAATAAAATTAAATTTAAACTCATTATACGTCTTCATTTAACAAAATATATTTTTAATATTTTTAAACATTACTACTTTAAATTAACATACCTCACTAATTTCAATAACCTATATTACTCAACCTTTAAACCAATAATATTTAAGAATATACAACCTTTAAAATAAATATATAAAGCAAACACTTCATATAACAAAAAACATAGTTAACATTAAACATTCATTTAAATTCATTATCAATATCTTATATCTTTAATCGTAAAATTTAATTAAGTCAAATCATAAGTTACTCAACTCGAAACTCTCCACTTTCTTATTGTCCTGTCCCATCCTCCCGATACCAACCATCTATTGTCAACACTCAATGCTATAGAATGTATTGCATATTTATGCCTTTATAAAGTCTATATACACTCACCCTTATCAAAGTTCCAGATCTTGACTAGATAGTCATCAGAACCAGAAAATACAACACTTGAATCAACACTTAACTGAATACTTGATACAACACCTGTATGACCTTAAAGAGTACGAATACACTAACCAGAAGAGAAGTCCCATATCTTAATAGTCCTGTCACCAGAACCCGATATGATATACCTATTATCCTTAGACACTATCACCGATAAAATATAACCTGAATGCCCAGTAAGATTTCGCAGAAGCTGACCAGTCTAGAAATCCCAAATCTTTATAGTTGTATCTTTAGATCCCGATATAATATTTCTAGATTCATAGGAAATTACTACCGATAAAACATATAAAGTATGATCAGTTAAAGCTCTTTGGAGAGCACCATTGTGGAAATTTCAGATCTTTATAGTAGTGTCGTCAGATCCTGATATAATATAGCTAGAGTCTGGGGAGATTACTACCGAATTAATAGGAGAAGTATGCCCCGTTATAGTTCTTATGAGAGCACCAGTCTATAAGTTTCAGATCTTTATGGTTTAGTCACCAGATGTTGATGCAATATAACTAGAGTCTGGGGAGATTACTACCGATATAACAGTAGAAGTATGTCCTGTTATAATTCTTAGGAGGTCACCTGTCTGGAAATTCCAGATCTTTATCGAATTTTCAGGCCTGTAAGAACCTGATACAACTCAATTCAAGTCACTTGATATGGCTACCGAGTAAACAACTGAAGTGTTAGTAATGACTTAGTCTAAAAATTATTAAAAAAATACCTTTACTTTGGTCATAATTAATCTTGTTTATTAACTTTTAGTAGCATAAGTTAGGCAGAATTTCATACTTAAAATGAAGTAGAGATATTTTCCCTAAAATGTGGCTTCTCGCTCTTAAGAGTTTTCTTAAAAAAATACTTTTAGTAAATTGCTTTTCTTTTTTCTCCATTTTAATTTTTATAACTTACTTTAATAAATATTTAATTAAAATAACTCAATAAATTTTACTGACTTAATTTCAATATAATTAAACAATTAAATTATTTATTAAGCATATTTATAAATATCTTCTTTCTTAAACATTGATTTTTCTATTTTATGTCTTAAAACAAGACAAGATATTAAACTAATAGTATACAAACTTTTACAATTTTAATTATTTTATATCTTTTTACTTTTAAATAAAAGGATAAATTATTATTTCAAAAGTTTATAACGAAGAATTTATATCCTTATTATAATAACTTTAATATGCATTTATTAATTACAAATTATTTGTGCTTTAAATCAAAGACTCTTAATAAGAAAACCTTATTTCTTTATAGACCCTTTTAAATGATAAATAAAATATTAAAATTCTTTTAAAGCTACTGTTATTAATTATTGTTTTTCACTTACATTTAATTAAAAAAATATTTCTTTAAGCTTTTTACTAATTAAAAAAAATGAAATAAAATAAGTTTCTTATTAATTAGTTTGAATAAATATTAAAAAACATCAAATTATTTAAAATAAAGTATTTAAATTTATAAGATAAACTCTTTTATTTGTCCACTTTCTTACTACTATTTCATTAAAGCCTTTTATTTATAAAGGTCTCTCTTAAAATAATAAACTAATATAATTTATTACTTATAATGTTGATTCTAAGCAAAATATATAAATGTAATAAATAGAAGTAGTAGAAAGTAAATATTTAAACTAACTATAAATGGTGTATCACTAATTTTATCTTACAATTATTAAATAGTAATATTTAATTTTATTATATTCTAGGAAAAATGGAAATGGAATAGAATATTCGACTATCTAAAAATTAGGCAAGGAACGCAAGAAGAAGAGCTAACAAAGAACTAGAGAAGAAGTAGAAATCAATGGAACACTTATCAAGCTCCTATTCAGAAGGCAAAGTAATGGTTGTACAAGTTAATGAGAGCACTTCGCTTTCAATTGAAATGGAAAAGATGAAAAAATTAATTTCTAAATATGAAGAAGAAACATATAATAAAGGAGAAAGAATTAGAGAGCTTATGAATAACATAGAGGATCAAAATAACGAATTATTAATTCTTAGGAAATAGCTTATATAAAACAATATTGTGACAGAACAATAGCTCTATACTCAATCTTATAATAATTTCAAACAAGGGGTAAATATGAGTATTGAAGTCCTCCCTTCTTAAGCAAAATATTAAGAAATAAATATAGAATAAAATGTTGATAAAAGTTTAATTAAAAGAATAGAACAAATAGAAAAATTAGTTTTGCCTTAGTTGAATAAAAAAAAATAGACAAAAAATTGTTGATATTGTAGGTCGAAATATCACTTATTAAAAAATTGTAAAAAATGATAAAAATTGAAAAAAAGAGAAGAAATAAAAACAAGAAGGATGTTAAAAAAACTTTGAATAACCGACTCAGGAATTTATAAATAGAAATTATTTAGTGGTAACATGGAAAATTCATTGTGGTAGCCACCCACATTCAAAAAAAGGCGGAGCGAAATCGGTTGGAATCCCGAAGAACTCCAAAACTCTTAACATTTAGTTTACATTATTATTATTATTATTATTTAATTTTATTATTAAAATAAGCTTTAATATATTTAATTATGTCTATTAAATACTTAATATTTTATCCTTTTATCTTTATTAGTTATTAATTAAATTTCTCTTTAATTAATAAAGATATTAGATTAGTTATAATTAATACATTTAGATAACTTTCTCTTTTTATAGCAAACTAATATTTATTATTTATGTTATTTTTTTAATTATCATTTCAAATTAATAATACCTAAATTATTCTAGATTATTTAAAGATAAAAACTTAATTCTATTATTCTATACTTATCCAAAAAATATAGATACCACTATTAATACTCTCTTTCTTAAAATAACTTGTTTGTTACTAAGAAAATTATAAGCTTTTTTAAGAAAGAAAATATATTTTAATATATTCTATTATTATTTTCTGAATTAATAGAAAGAGTAAACTTAACATAATATGTTTCTTTGTGATAAGTATGAGATAATATAAGTATTATATTAGCAATATAAGTTATTTAAAACTAATCTAATAGATTATTATTTACTCTTAATTCATTTTATTAGTCTACTATTATTCTATATCTTTCGGTTCCTAATCAGCAATACTTCATGTTTTGCTCTATAGCACATCCTCATTTATTAATCTTATTACAAAAGATTAAAATATAAAAGGATGATATAGATAACTATAGAATTATTTGAAGCTGAGACATTAAAATAAGCTAGACTTTTAGATTATTTATAATTTTCCTAAATTTAAATTATATTTATATATTCCTTTTTATTAAATATCTTTTGTAATTAACTTTTGTTTGGAAAACTGACAAAAAGATACATTTTTTAAAATATTTAGTCTTAATTTATTTAAGTTTATTTTAGTGAGTATAAGAATATATTAAATTTAAAGTATTAATGATACTAGTTCTTAAAACATTTAGGTAATTATATGTACTAAAATAAATAGTAAAGAGAAAACATTATTCTTTTATATAATTAAATAAAGAAAAGCTAGCTTAGATCTTCTATAGAGTCAATTATTTATATATCTAAAATCCTCTATTTATCTTAAAATCAAGTGTTTAATATATTATAGCCTCCTTTACTAATTCATTTAGTAATATTAATTCATAAAAACTTAAAAGAAAATCCCTCTTTACTTTAACTGTACTTGCAAATATTCTAAGTAATTTAACTAGTTAAAGATAGGTTTAATTAGATACTAATGAGAAATTATCTTATCCTCTAGATAAAATATTTAATAAAACTGTGATTGCATTTCTTATTAATGAATAATAATATTTTAAATTAAAATAAGGAAAATTAATATTTTTCTTTTTGTTTAATAAAATTAAAATAATTAGTTATAAAATTTCTTAATATTTTATAAAAAACCAAAGTAAATGCAAAATAATTAATTAAATATAATTTAAAAAATATTAAGAAAATTTATAATTCTAAATGATATTATAAATAAATATTTTAAATATTTTATTAATCTTTAGATAAAACATATAATAGATTATGTAATCTAGAAATGTAGTTAAATATTTTTAAAAGCTAAATTAAAAATTATAAGGAAAACTTAAGAAATTAAATTTTTCTATGAAAAATGAATATAAAATTTACTAATTATTTAATTGACACTATCAGTTTTATTAAATTGTTTAAAAGAATTACTAAAAGAAAAAAATAAAGTATAAATTAATTAATTTAAAAAATTAAAAAATATTATATTTTAAAATTTTATATTTAACAATAATTGTGTCTAAGATAAATATTATAAATAAAAATTTTATAAATCTAGCATTGATTGACTTTTTAAATAAAGTAATTCAACAAAAAAATAATTATTCTTAGAAACTTTCAATTTCAAAATATAAAAAATTAAAAACGTTAAAAATGTTAAAAAATTCTCTAACTCTCAGATTTTTATAATCAGCCTATTCGAAGATAGTTTATTTTTACTATTTTTCACTGATTATGGATGTATATATGGTACAAGTACTTTTTTTTTTTATTTTCAAATTTTAAACTTCTGTTTAAGAGGAAACTTTTCAATATTTGAATAAATAAGTAAAAATTATTTAATTTTTTATTTTCTAAACTTAATATGAAATCCAGCTTCATTTTTTTTAAAATAATTTAATTATTTAAATATTAGCATTCTAACTTTATATATTAAGTAAAGTAGCAAAATTAATTAAAATTATGAATTATAAGCTTATTTATTTTTTTATTTTATTGATTAAAATACGCCTATAAATAAAAAAATATGAAATTAGGAGTATTTTTTTAAAAGGAGAGTTACTGATTGTCTAAGAACAATAGATATACAAATAAAATAAGATTAAACTTTTTGATAAATTTCCATTAAAAAAATAAAATATAAATTATAGTAAATTTGAATATTATTGTTGCTTATTTAAAATTTAATATTATTTAAATATTTTAATTAAAATAAAAATTTCTAATAATTAAATTTTATAAAACTTACTCATTTATAATTACAAATTATAAGCTAAAATAATATTATTATAATAATAGTATCTATAATTTATTTACGTATCTTATATTTATTATTTTTATAAATTTAATTTCATAGAAAAATAATTAATAATGATTAGTATTTAATAATTAATGCAATTTTATCTAATTTATAATTAAAATAAAAGTTTTCAAATTCTAGGTTTAAGAAATTGGAAAATACTAATTGTTTTTAATTAAAATTACATAAGGAAAAATTATTTATTTATAAAATAAATTATATCAATAGAGTATATATCCCTTCTTATTTTTAGTTTAAAATATCCCTTTCTATTAAAATTTATTTTTTAAACATTTTCGACGAAACTAATTATAAAAATCTATTTTGCAATCAATTAAAAACTCTATCAAGTTGATAAGTAATATTTATACTTTTATCGAAGAGAATTTCTTTCTAATTATATTATAGCAAGTGGTTATCATACTTTCAAATATATATAAAAATTAAAAAATGTGAGACTAGAATTTTAAAGCCTTTGCATTGTAAAAAAATGTATTTATAGATAATAAATTTAAACAAAGAAATTATAAAGTAAATAAAGAATATAATAGATAATTTTACATTATGAATGGATTCTTTTTATCTATTATAAAATATTTAATTTCTTATTATATATTAAAATAATATATTTTTATATTTATAAAATAGTTTTAATTAATTTTTCATATAACTTTAGTTTATCAAAATCTTTATAAATTAAAAAGAATTTAGATATCAAATTTAAAATATTTAATTTGTAAATTGATTAAAAATGTAATTAAAATATCATATGATTTTAAGATATAATTAGAAATAAAAGAAAGTATAAAATTTATGTTAGTATTGTATTTAAAAAATATAATTAAAATTATTTTTTATATTAAATAGCTTAAAAAATAATTTTCTTTATTTTTAAACATTTTAAGCATAGTTTTAAATAATTTTAAGTTATATATAGAAATAAATATTATTATTTTAATAATAATTATAAATCAAATAGTTTAATTTATATAATTCTTTCAAACTTTATTTAATAACATTTTCATTTCTTATTATTTTTATTGTTTATGCATATTTATTTATAATTTTTATTATTAGATTCTAAATATTTTTAATAGTGAAATTTTATATTTAGTTTTTATTTGTTTCAATACATTTTTCTATGTTATAATTTTATTATTAAGTTGTGTCATTTATAATATTTATCATATTCTTTTAGATTAAATATTATCTTATATTTGCTAAATTCTTGTCATTTAACTTATTAATATCGTAATTATATTACTTAAAATTTAAGCTCCAATTAATTTAATTCTAGCGAATATCTTCCAATAAATTAAGTTTCTTCACTAATAAATTAAATTAATCTATTTTTTCTAAATTTTTAAATTATGTTATTTCAAATTGTCATATTCTATTAAAAAATTACTCTGATGCTTAATAAAGTTTGAAAAGTTATTTTTTTATCTTTTTTTCACTTAAATTTTTTTATATCAAGAAAGATTTGACTAAAATCTTATTTATCACAGTATCAAATCAAGCTTTTTTCTCAACTAGAATCAAATGATTAAGTTTTAATGAAATTCATAGTTTATTTAATAGTATTTTTTAATTTTTCATTTGTATTATTGATATCCTTTTTTATATAAAAGCTTCTAACTTTTGGAGTAAAATAAATATCTTTGGAATTAATGAGGAGAAAACGCATAATTAAAATTAAATCATTTGATACTATAAAGTTTTAGATAAAACAACAAATATTAGGTTTTGTAATTATTATTATATAAAATTGTTTCTCCATTATTAAGGAGTTTTATCCTCTCAAAAGTACAGCGCTTCAAGCTTTTCGGTGTTCGTTAAAATACTTGGGGCAACGGGAAGATTACACGTTCCCATCAGCGATTTTTTTAAATAGTTTTACCTTTCTACATTCCTGTCGGGCTTGGTTATAACTCCATATTCATCCTCTTGTTCGTACTTCCATTCTCGTGCAAAAAATCTTGCTCAGCCCAATTGCTTCTGTTCGCTTTGCTTATCAGAAATTCCTTTGTTTCTATTGAAACTTCTTACAGTTCCGATATAG
Source organism: Loxodes magnus (assembly GCA_946699065.1). Classification (NCBI taxonomy): domain Eukaryota; phylum Ciliophora; class Karyorelictea; order Loxodida; family Loxodidae; genus Loxodes; species Loxodes magnus. The sequence goes on from CAMPDV010000425.1 coordinate 177,365, forward strand.
CTTTTATTGGTTTTAGAAGCGAAAGCATCTCTTCTTGATCGGAATTAGTCTCATTTGAGATTAAGCTTAGGGTTTGACGATCATTGAGATCGATCCAGTATTTAGCTATTCCATCCTTGATTCTTTTAGGAGTTGAATTTCCTATTCTTTTTTCACTACTTAATCCCTCAGCTAAGTTGTGTTTTTATCCTAATGGTGTTGGATGCTGAAGAATGCATCCATTTGCGTTCATAGTCATCTATACGATCCCCGTCCATTTAATTCTTTTCTTTGTGGCTTGAAAATTAGTATTTGTTCTAGTATTTCAACTTTTAAACCTCTTCATTGAAGTTCACCACCCTTAATGCAAACTACGCTACATCAAATTGCTCAGAGTTAAAGCCAAAAGATCGTTCCTAGTCACGCAATACCATTTCCTACTGCCTTCGAGGCCTCTCTTCCGTGTTTGGAGTTTACCAAGTTTGTTTCTGTCGTTTGCCCGGTTTTGAAAGTTGTTAGGTCTATTATTAGTTTTTTTGCTGATAAAAAGGTTTATCTAATTAAAGAAAAGACGTGAGGTTAGAAGAATGGCATCTCACTTCCTTTTTGTCTTTTGAAGAGATGGCAAAGAAGCCCTATTGGATGTTTGACATTTTTTAAATTACATATAAATTAATGTAATTTATAATGATCTAAGCTAGAAAAAACTTATAATTTAAGAAGTTAATAATTTAAAATAATTTAATTATTAGATTTAACCTTTTTAAATAAAATTTAGTTTTCATATATCTTACTAAATATTATTGCTTTTAAGAAAGCATCTTAAATATTTTTTATTTTAAGTTTTGAAAATTAAATTTTATTTAAAATTAAATTATTAAATTAAATATATTAAGCTAAATAATCTTAATTAGTTTTAGCTTTTAATATTGCTTCAATAAGAGCTTGTAATATTAGAATATAAATATTTAAATGATAGTTTAATTTAAAATGTTTTTAAAGTTTCTATCTATATAGAGGAAAAAAAACTCAAACTCTATAGATATATTTCACATTACAAATGACTTGGATCACCATGCAAAGTAGCTTTCTAAATTTATGAGAAAGATGAAAAACATATAGGATATCCTGCCTCGTCTTCTATTTGCTGTTATATTCTTTCTTTTTCTTGTCGAAGATACTAATGTTTGAACAGCTTTTTATGAAGGAATACTTAATTCAATCGAAAGGAGGAGAAATAGAGTGGTAAATAATATCTAAGATTATAAACTAAAAATTTCATTAATACTCAATTTCCTCTTACATTTACTCTTATATTTCTTCCTGCTTTTCTTCACTTTCTTCTACATATTTTTGCTATATATCCTGATTTTTTCTTATAGTTTATCCTAATTACATTGCTATAAGACTTGCTTATTCTTTACCTGATTTTCTTCTATTTCTCCAATTCATATCATAACTGTTAAGCTTAGGAAGTCTTTCCTTGAAAACCTTATATACTGCGCTATTTTAAGAAACTGTTCTTGCAATTGAAAATAAAATAAATTTGACTCCTAAAGGTGGCGTAGGCTTTTCTTCTTTATAACCATCTAATTTTCTCTTAGATAACTCGAGAATTTTCTTCATTTCAATCTTTTGCTAAATCGAAAAGAATAATTTTCCATTCTTTGTTATTTTAAGATGTATGTATTTGATTTGAAAAGGGAGATTTTAAGATTTGATAAATATTTAACATTTATTTACTTTTATTTACTTTTTCTTATTCAGTTTATTAAGTACCAAGAACATTTTAAGTATTTTAGTCTATTTTTTAGTGGGAGCATTTTATTATACTAATCTAAGCATCTACTCTCCTGTTCAAACAGCACACCTATTAAACTTACTAGCTCCTAGAATAAATTCAGCAACTCCTGCATCACTTAAGGAGCTTTTCCCACTTAGACAGATTGCTAAACATAGAATAGTAATTCCATTCAAATTTTTACAACTTTACCTTACTAAAAAATAATTCTTCTAAGTAGCATATAAGCTAGGCATTCTTAGCGGTCTCTAAAATACTGTTCTGAAGCAACCCAATTCAAAATTTCAACTTATTGTCGTATTTTGCACTGAACTTCATACTTTTTTGTGTAAATATTCAATCAGTTAATCACTTTCAAATATGCTTTTCATTTAAAGATTTGGAATATTTCTAGCAAATCTTTCCCAAATCATTCTAAGGATTTAATCAGATAATCCATCAGCTGTTATATTTTATTGATGAGTAAAATATAAACCACAGATAAAACACCATAAGTCGGTTATTTAAGAATGCTTTGCCATTTCAAAATATCTCATATTATAAAGTATGAAATCATAGTCACTAGGATCAAGAAAATTTATATAATCTCTATACTTTAAAGCTGGTTCAAGAGAGCTATTTCTCTTCATCATCAATTCTTCCAATAGCTATATTCCTTACAATTTCTACTAAAAGCTTACCAAGTTTGTAACTTTCACGGATTATTCTCTTAGAATTATTTATACAGTGTTTATCATAGCCAATATATAGGTTAAATATATGTCTTCTCATGATTTATAAAAAACCATTAAAGTACCATGAATATATGCTAGATAAGACTAAACCATTTCAAAGCATATATTTTTTATTTCCCCTCTGATCTTAAAAACTTATTCCATACATCAGGCTCTAGATGTACGAAAGATGATATTAATCAGTTTTAGTTCTCTGGAAGTTTCTCTCTCCAAAATGCATTATTAATTATACTGCAAGGTAATAATCCTAAAACACCTAGCTAATTTACACGCTTCATCCAGACCCAATTATTTGTTCTAAAATACAAACAGGTACAGTTCTCGTTTGTAATGTTACGTCTGCTTCTAAAAAACTAGCATCAATTTCTCATCAGCTTCGGTTTTGCCATCATGATTTTTAAAGGTATCATTAAGCATTTCAATTCCTACATTTTATCTCAATAAATTTTATCCCAATAAATTTTATCTCTCTGTAGCCTCACTAAGTATGAGATGGTATTTAATAATTAATTATTGGAGGCAATCTTAATAAGATATAAAAAGTACATAGACTGTAAATTTAATGGCAATAAAAAGTGTTAATTAATATATAATAGATTTTTAGAATATTTATATTACCAAAGACGCAATATTTGTCAGAATTAATTCCTTGAACTATTCTTCAGAGATAAAAAATAAAATGATATAATCACTAACTAAAGATAAGTAGCAAGATGTGCTTTAAAAAGTCTTAATTCTACTTTTAATTAATCTTACTTTATTGTCTTGAATTGGTTATTCTTTTAAAATTACATTAAAATATATTATTTCAAATTCTATATAAAACTTCACACTGAATCTTAAATGAATCCCAACTCTGATGTAGCTTTTATTTTAACAAAGAACAGTAACCTTAAATATTTAAAGAATTCTAAATAAATGACTTAAAATTTTCAAATAGAACTTTAAGATGCTAGTAGTAGCAAATAATTTTAAATAAAGTTTTAAATAAAATAGAATAAACATTTTATTCAGATGTAATAGGAAGGTTGAGTGCGATGCCTACTTCACACCTTTATTTTAAAGATTAAGATAATAACATTGATTAATAGAAATTTCCAACTTATACTTACACAATATTAAACAAAACAATGATTAGAGAAATAGTATCAATTTTCAAATTAATGACCTTTAGTTACAATTTATAGTATTATTTGAAATATAGGTACTATTAAATAAAACAATCTGAAATTTGCATTTGCAGAGAATAAGAAACCTATTAACATATTTCTTAATGTGAAGCTCTGCAAGATTTAATGGAAGAATTTAAAGACTTGAAAAATTATGATTTGCTTAAACTTATAACTTACAAAAAATTTAAATTAATCCTAACTTCCATACTCTAAGATAACTTTAACAAATTGACTTAAGAATTAAATACTTTCATTTAAAATTGCTTCATAGAAGAATTTAAATTTTAGAGTAAAAACGAACAAGTGAAAAAGTTAATGGAATAATTTTACTAGTGAGCAAGTGAAGAAGAAAATGATTGAAGAAAATTAAATCAAGATTATTGAGATGGAAGTCGTAAAACATTTTTTATTATCTATATGAAATATGGTAAACACATATAAATTTTAATTATTATATATTTTAATCGATATAAGTCAAAAAAAATAACCATTTTAATTTTTGACTTATTTTTTAAATTATATATAAAAAAAATTTAATTTAACTTAAATTAGAATTATAATTGAAAATATTATTAAAGTTAAGGCTTTAAAAATGAAAGCAAATGTTTTCATTACTAAATAATTTTTAAATTTAATTAGTAATTAGTTATCATTTTCATATTGTATCAAGATTGAAAATGCTTTGCAAGCACAACAATTTTTTTGTTTAATTAAAATGCTACAAAAATTTTAATTAATTTTAAATAATAAAAATAAAAGTTTAGACTTAAATCTTGAGTTATTTTCACCTTCAATTATCATTGGATAATTCCTTTATTCTTTTAATTCCATTTAAAGCTGCATTTTGTACTGATTTTCTTCTATTTTTTTTAATTTGCTGATTAGTTCTTTCTGCTTCTATTGTTAGTTTTGAGATTAACTGCTCTAGTCTTGTGATATATTTCAAAATGCGTTAAGGTCTCTTTCTTAGGTCACGAGTCTCGATTCTATTTCCTCTGCAAGTTCAAGCTTTACATTAACTTCTTATTGTCTTTCTTCAACATTTTTACCTCTTCTTGGAGGTCTAGCACCACTTTAATCAGCTTATTTACTATTATATGGTGAGATTCTAGACTTCCGAGCGCATAATATTCTTAGCCTATTTCCTAGGCTTTTCTTCAAAGGCGGGAGATTCATCCTGATGGGTGACATTTTTGTTACCCTTTTCCTGGTCCTAGCCTTTCTAGGATGCCGTTAACTTCTACTTTTTAGGCGCCGCGAAGAATCCTGGTTTGAATACTGATATCTTATTTTAAAAAAATAAATTTAAAATATAATAATTTATAAAGATAAAATGTAAGATAAACTTTAGAATTTATAATTAATAAAATTAAAAAAGAAAAATTTCATTCAATTAACAGATAATCCTATTTTTTTAATTTGAATCCTATTAAAATAAAATAGATAAAAAGATATTTTAATTAATGTTATAATCTAAAAATATTAGAAGTAAAAAAAGAGTGAAATCTTAAAGGATTCTTTAGTAATAATATTTCTAGATAATCGTTAGTAAAGAGAAAGAAAGTCACAAATTTTAAGATTTTTTATTAAATTTACGAAGAAAAAATTAATATTAAAATTCATTCCTAAAATGAATTACAATTTAAACATATTTAACTACAAATTTATATAAATTTTATATCTTTTTAAAAAGCTAAATTTTTATATAAATTAAAGAACTATTTCTAAAATTAAATAAATATTTTTATATGAATTAAAGAATTAAAAAATGTGTAAGACAATTTCAAATAAACCTTTCTTAAAAAAAGTTTAGCGTTAAAAAATTATAAATAAATATACAATTACTAAAATATTTAAACTAAAAATTACATAAATATTCTTATTTAAGCAATCTTTAGTTTTAAATTCTAAAATTAAAAGATTATCTTAATTTAATAAATAGAGCGATAAAGATATCTAAAATTTAATAAATTCTAATAGAAAAAAGTTGAACCTAAAAGAGATAATATTTATAGGATATTAATGAATCTATTAAGTAAAAATAATTTCTAAAGTTTTATTATTATTATTAAATAATTAATTCTTATGCTACATAATTATTTTATTTAGTTTAAACTAGCTAAAATGTAATAAACTGAAAATATAATATAAAATTAGTTGTTTAAGTTTAATAAATAAAATAGATTTAAAATACTTTGATTAATATATAGTTAAATATTCTAAAAGGGATTCATTGATTATGAAAGTTTATAATTAGGCTTTTTAATAATTTGAATATGATTTAGTGATAATTTTTGATGATTTAAAGTGGGAAATAAAAGTAAATTAGGATTATTTAATAAATGATAATTGAATTTGATTAAAAAGGATAAAATGATTAGTTAGTATTTTGACTTAAAGTAGTTAATGAATAATAGACTAATGATTTAATGATTATATTGATTTTGAATAATAATGTTTATAGTTTTAAAATATTAGTAGTATAATCCCTTATAATGCTTTTATATTTTTGATGACTAATTTAAATTAATCTTTTTTGATAAAATAATAATTTAATTAATTAATTTTATTATTTTTAAATTAAATATACTAATTATTTATTTATCAATTCATAGTCATTTAACATTATAAATCTATTTATTACTTCAGTTTTTCTTATTTATTATGTATTCAGTAATCAAATTTGTAACTGCCTCATATATGTGTATTAGTTCAAAGTTTGGTAGATCTATTAGTTCTAACCTGTTATTGAGGTAAATGTTGTACAATTAAGATTTACATCTTTCTCTTTCTTCCATATATTATTCTCATGTACTTATGATGGGAGTTTCGTCTTATACTCCAATATTGCAGAATTTACAAATTATGATGTGCTATAAAGCAAAACATGAAGTATTGCTGATTAGGAGCCGAAAGATATAGAATAATAGCAGACTAATAAAATTTGTTAAGAGTAAATAATAATCTATTAGATTAGTTTTAAATAGCTTATATTAGCTAATCTAATACTTATATTATCTTATACTACAAAGAAACATATTGTGTTAAGTTTACTCCTTCTATTAATTCAGAAAAAAAAACTTTATTAAAGTGCGCGTAGCACCACAATAGTGCGCAGCACTATAAAAAGTCAATTGAATACAAAAAATAATAATAGAAGATAGTAAAAATATTTTTTCTTTCTTAAAAAAGCTTATGATTTTCTTAATAGCAAACAACTAATTTTAATGAATAGAGTATTAATAGTAGTAACAATATAATATAGATTTATATAGAATAATAGAAAAGAAGTAAGTGTAATATAAAGTAAAATAATTTAGGTATTATTAATTTAAAATTATAATTAAAAAATAACATAAATAATAAATATAATATTAGTTTGCTATAAAAAGAGAAAGTTATCTAAATTTATTTATTACATTTATATAACCTATTTTACTTAGAATCAGCATTATAAGTAATAAATTATATTAGTTTATTATTATAAGAGAGACTTTTATAAATAAAAAGTTTTAATGAAATAGTAGTAAGAAAGTGGGCAATTAAAAGATTTTATCTTATAAATTCTAAAAATACTTTGTTTTAAATAATTTGATGTTTTTTAATATTTATTCAAATTAATTAATAAGAAACTTATTTTATTTCATTTTTTTTAATTAGTAAAAAGCTTAAAGAAATCCTTTTTTTGATTAAATGTAAGTGAAAAGTAATAATTAGGAGCAATAGTTTTTAAAAGAATTGTAATATTTTATTTACCATTTAAAAGGGTCTACAACGAAATAAGGTTTTCTTATTAAGAGTCTTTTATTTAGAACACAAATAAGTTGTAATTAAATGCATATTAAAGTTATTATAATAAGGATACAATTCTTCGTTATAAAAATTTTGATATAATAAATTATCTTTTTTTTAAAGTAAAAAGATATAAAATAATTAAAATTGTAAAAGTTTGTACACTATTAGTTTAATATCTTGTCTTGTTTTAAGACATAAAATAGAAAAATCAATGTTTTAGAAGATATTTATAAGTATGCTTAATAAATAAATAAATTGTTTAATTTTATTGAAATTAAGTAAGTAAAATTAATTGAGTTATTTTAATTAAATAGTTATTAAGTTATAAAATTAAAATGGAGAAAAAATAAACGGAGAAAAAAGAAAAGCAATTTACTAAAAGTATTTTTTTAAGAAAACTCTTAAGAGCGAGAAGCCATATTTTAGGGAAAGTATCTCTACTTCATTTTAAGTATGAAATTCTGCCTAACTTATGCTACTAAAAGTTAATAAACAAGATTAATTATGACCAAAGTAAAGGTATTTCTTTAATATTTTTTAGACTAAATCCTTACTGGTCACACCTCACCTGTTTACTCGGTAGCCATATCAAGTGACCTGAATTGAATTGTATCAGGTTCAGCATATCCTGAAAATTCGATAAAGATCTGGAATTTCCAGACAGGTGCTCTCCAAAGAATTATAACAGGACATACTTTTACTATTTCATCGGTAGTAATCTCCCCTGACTCTAGCTACATTGTATCAGCATCTGGTGACTAAACCATAAAGATCTGAAACTTATAGACTGGTACTCTCCAAAGAACTATAACGGAGCATATTTCTACAATTAGATCTGTTGTAATCTCCCCAGACTCTAGCTATATTGTATCAGGATCTGGTGATAAAACCATAAAGATCTGAAATTTCCACAATGGTGCTCTCCAAAGAGCTTTAACTGGTCATACTTCATATGTTTTATCGCTAGTAATCTCCTATGACTCTAGATATATTATATCAGGATCTTACGATAACACTATAAAGATTTGGGATTTCTAGACTGGTCAGCTTCTGCGAACTCTTACTGGGCATTCAGACATAGTTTGATCGGTGATAGTGTCTAAGGATAATAGGTATATCATATCGGGTTCTTATGACAGTACAATTAAGATATGGGACTTCTCTTCTGGTTAGTGCATTCGTACTCTTTAAGGTCACTCAAGTTATGTATCAAGTATTCAGTTAAGTGTTGATTCAAGTGTTATCTTTTCTGGTTCACGGGATAATACAATCAAGATTTGGAATTTTGATAAGGATGAGTGTATATAGACTTTGTAAGGGCATACAGATGGAATATAATCTATAGCATTGAGTGTTGACAATAGATGGTTGGTATCGGGAGGATGGGACAGGACAATTAGAAAGTGGAGAGTTTCGAGTTGAGTAACTTATGATTTGACTTAATTAAATTTTACGATTAAATATATAAGATATTGGTAATGCATATAAATGAATGCTTAATGATAACTATGTTTTTTGTTATATGAAGTGTTTGTTTTATATTTATTAAAAGGTTGTATATTCTTAAATATTCTTGGTTTAAAAAAAAGGTTGAGTAATATAGTTTATTGAAATTAGTGAGGTAAATGATTTAAAGTGGTAATATTTAAAAATATTTTAAATATAATTTTGTTAAATGAAGACGTAAAATAAATTTAAGTTTAATTTTATTCTATAAAATTTCTTATAGATTTATTTTTAGATTTTGTAAAAATTTCAAGTTGAGTATAAATTGTAATTTTGTTTTGTGGAGTAGTTAAAATATTATCTGTACTTGCAAAGTTAGTTTATAACCTTGATTATTATTTAAAAAATTTAATTAAGTATTTATTTTATTTTAATTTTTTAAATTTTGTTTTTTATTATTTATTTTTTAATTAGTTAATTTCAACTAAAAAAGTTTTTGGACCGGAAACTCCTTTTCGATTGAACGACCCGACGCTATCTTTTTATGGATAACGGGGATATCCTGTTTTGCTCCAGGCACAGCTGCCAGGGAGCTCCATCGCTATGAGCAGCCAGGCTTCAAGCCCCTACCAAGAGCGGATAATCTCAAAGACAGTGTTCCCTTCAGAAATTGACTCTGACCAGGGACTTTCTCAGCGACAGGAAAGGAACTTGTTCCTAGCCATAAAACCAGAAAGTGTTGCCACGAAGGTCATTCTCAGCTCTCACCATCTTTTCAATTATTATTATTTATTTTTTATGATTGATATTTATTATTGCTTATTATTATTTATTAATTATAATTAATTGTTATTATAAAATTTTAATATTTAAATTTAATATTTTTCGTTTCCGTCTGGAAAATTAATTTTTCTGATAATAAGTTTTATTTATCTTTCAAGTTTAGAGTATGGATTTCATAAAAATAAAAAATTTGTTTTTTTGCTCAGCGTTTTGCACTACCAAAGATTTCTGGGACGGAATAAATTTAATTATTTCGGAATAAAAAAACTAAAAAGGGAATAAAATTTCAAAAAAAATTCCAAATATAAAAGATTTTTGAAAAAAATAAGAATTTAAAAATTTTTTTAGTTTAATTAGAATTTGTAAATCTCTTTTTAAAATGGTATTTTGTAAAAATGAAAACACTTATTTTTGTTTTAAGGAAAAATATTTGATTTGAAAAATTTTAGCAAATTTTTGTTGCTTTTTATTTCAAGAAAAAAATTTGATAAGTTTAATTTTTTTGAAATGATAAAAACAAAAGTTATTGTTTATGTTTTTGATAAAAATGCATTTTTTTTACTTGGATGTAAAATTTTTTAAATTTGAATTTCTTTTCGAGTAAATGAAAAAACTAGTGATAAAATTTTTAAATTTTATAAGAATTTACTTAATTGAACAGGATCTCAATTAAAAAGGAGAGAAAAGAAAGTAAAGAATGAAATTGTGAGCAATTATTTTTTATTTTTTAGCTCTGAGTCTTACACTACAGAAGATTTTCGGGATGGATAAATTAAAAAAAAGGGTTAGAGTTTTGATAGATATAAAAATTTTTAGCAATACTTTTTAAATTAAGATATCAAAGATTAAGCTTATGAACTTCTTGACATATTGCTAAATAAGTTTGATGAGAATCAACATATACTGACGGGAGATTTCAACACCCTTTTATAAGGTTTTGTAGACAATCCTGAAAATAATTTGATAATACATATAGATTATAAGAATTTCTCCTGCTAAATGTCCTTGAAATAATGAATGATAGTAACGTTAATACATGTATACAAAAGAAACTGTATAATTGTGGTTTAATGATTATTCATTATAAGCACCAGGTTAAATTAAAAAAATGGAAAATACTTAAAATTCACTAGTTTTAACTAGCGACTCTTCTTTAATTGATTATTAAGAAGCTGCAAACTGATAGATCAAACACAGGCAGGTGCATAGAAACCTCCAAATAAAAGAAAAGGAGTTGATACAAATCAAATAAGTAAACATAATAATGGATTTATTTAGAAAATTACTAAATATCTGTAGTCAAAAACTATAAAATAAATTCTTACACGTTCCACTGAAATCAATTCGAAATTCTCTTCATCGTGGACATCAATTGTAGCATCTATTGAAAGAAAAATAAACCCATAGGTAGAAAACTAGTTTAAACGCCTAAAATATTACCGCAGAAGATACAAAAAGATCATCCAAAAAATCTTTGAAAAATTAAGATATTATCTAAGACACTCCTATCTCTTAAGATAAGCTTTCAAATCTGAATTAAATTTAAATAAAAATATCCTTTTACAATATAAAAAAAGTACATAAACTTAAGATTTATTTTTGAATAACAGTAATCAAATTCGATTAAATTGAATGTAATAAAAACAGTTAAAAGTAAGACAATAATATTATTTCTGTTAATTCAAAGTATCACTATTTATCTGATCTTTAGAATTAAAATAAACAACTATAATAAAATGGTGGCCCGATAAATGCAATTCAAAATTAAGCAATTAATAATTCGTTTAATGAAATTTAATTTTTTTAGGTAAAAAAGTACTTAAATAGGATATATAAAGACTAATAGATAAGAACTATTTGCTAAATGAAAAGTTAGATAGTACAGAAACGAAATACGAACTAGAAAAAATAAACCTTGATAAATAACTAAGAATCATCAAAAGCATATTATAAAGCATATATTAATAAAATTAATTAGAAATACAAAAAAATAAAATTAGTTACTAAAATTTGCCTTATAATATTATTAGGAAAAGCTATTTAAAAAATAATTAAATATTATAACAAATAAAAAATAACCTATTAATAATTTTAAAGTAGAAGATTAAACTGAACAATTTCATTAGATAATGTTACTTATAAATAATATCTTTCTTTAGTAAAACATAATTAATAACTACTTTAGAACATTTTTAAATAAAAATTTGAGAGGACTTAGTTTTCATTTTAACCCAAAGAGTAAATAATACTCCAACCCTGGCATTTGAATCCCAATTAGGTACTTTTACTTTCCAAATATCTAATTACTATATCATAATATAACAATGCTAAAACTTGTCCATGCGAACTTCCTTACATAACTCCATTGTTGTATTATAATCAAATGAAAGTCTTCTTTTTATTGAGTCAAACATTTTTTCAACATCTATCAGTGTTGCTATCAATTTAGTCTTACATTTAGCACGTTTCCGATAATTATCAATTATTTGTTATATTACTCAAATTTATTAAGTTTTTTATCTGATTTTTATAAATCCCATTTATGAAGGGTGAATCAAATTTCTCTAATAAATCAGATTGTATAGTCTTTTTGTTAAAGCTTTATCATATAGTTTTATAATAATATTAATAAGAGAAATAGGTAGTCAGTTTTTCCAGTCATCTTTATTTCCTTTTTTAAATATTGGAATTACCGTCAATGTATTTAATTCCTAAGGGATTCTTCCAAATCTTAACATATTATTCAGAAAAGAGTAAAAAATTATTAACAAATATTATCCACCATATTTCAGAAGTTCGTTTTTTATTCTGTCTGGATCAGCTGCTTTTCCATTCGTAATTTCTTTTATAATTTCTTGTATTTCTTGTATGGTAAAAAGATTAAGTCTTTATAAAATGAGAGTTGATAATCTTTAATTTCTTAAATACTATCTTATATTTTATCTATTTTTTAATTACTAAGAATTATTTATTATTGAGTTATATTAGAATGTTTGTTAAAAGTACAATTTTCCCATGGATCGTTGGATTTATTTTTGATTTCTTAATTAAAGTTCATTTAATTTATTATTTTAGGGTTTTTAATTTTCTTAGTATGTGAAAATATTTTTTTAGCATCTCCATTTAGAAGTAAAAGTTTCTTTTTTGCTTTGTTTTTTCAAACTTTCACAAATTAGACTTGAAGTCATTCAGAATGTCGTTTCACTTTTTCATGAATATTATTTACTTATTAATTTATTTTTCCAGATTTAGGTTATGCTTCTCATATACTGAGTTAGCCCTTTTAGGCCTAAATATTTCTTAATAAGATCTTGAGGAAATTTGTTATAACTTGAGTCTGGAATAAAGGATCCTAATGTTTAATCAGCATATTATAGATGTTATTTTTGATAAATTCATATTAAACTTCAAGATTATCTTAATCTATCTAAAAGAATTCTAGATAAGTTTGCAGGAAAGATTCTAAATATTTTTGACGATATATTGCATCTTATAACCTATTTATTTTATATTTCCTCAAATTCTTGCTCATTTTCAATTAATCTCATATAAAATTAAGTTTTGTTTTATAAATCAATTTGTAGGAAAAAATTTTCTTTTTAAGCTATAATATCATCTTATCACTGTTTATCTTATAAAAGAATTGTTTTAATAATTAAGTTTTTATCTTTAAATAATCTAGCAATTTTCAGTTGATATCATACTTTATGAATAAATATAATTACAATCTTTAAAATATTAATAAAATAGATAAATAAGGAAAAAATAATGACTATTTAATTAGAAAATGAATATGAAAACATTTTAATTTAATTTCTTGATTAGATATTTTAAATTAAAATAAGTGTTTAATCTTTTAAAAATCATATTTATTAAACCACTACAGAACAATTTTAAAACCTAAGATAATTCCCCAAAATAACATACACGAAATTAAACAAAAAATATTTGAAAGAAATAATTTGCATCTATAAGATTAGAAGCCAGTCTTACGCATTTCGAAAGACTCTGAAAGATCGAAATTATATTATTGAAAATCCTTTTTGTATATGCGGAGAATATGACACTCTCCAACATGTAATGGAATGTATATATTACATTGATATAAGAGAATGATTGGTCTCCAAAATTGGTTAATGTGATGTTTTGGAACTAATAAATTACGATTAACTATATATAAACTCTTTTCCTAAGAAAAAAATAGAAATGGTGGATGAATAAATAAAAATATTCGTTCAAATGTTTATCAAAAGGAGGCAAGAAATTCTATAACAAGAGAAAGAAGAAGAGCAATATGAGAAATAATAAAAAGAAGCAAATCTAAAAATAGAAAATTTTAATGAAGAGAATGAAGAATAATAAAATCAAGAAAACAAAGAATAAGATGTCCAACAAAATTAGATGAAAAATGATGAGGAAGAAGAAGATTGGAACGAAGAGGAAAACGATAGCGAAGATGAAGAAGAAGAAGATTGACAACAGAAAATAGAAAAAAATGAAAGTTAGCTTGAAAATGAACAAGAAAGGAGATACTTAGAAGAAAAAAAAACCTAAACTAGAAAATTAGTTCTGAAGAGCAATAAACTTGATATATAATAACATTTAAAAACAATATAATACCTTCAATTGGAAGAACATATTCTGAAAATTGAAGGTACCACAAATTTTTTTAGTTAAATTAAATTAAATTAAATTTATTAAACCACTTTAAATATTATTATGTTTTGAATATTTAGTATCTTAAATTAAAAATTACTATATTGTATAATAACCAAACATTTATTAAAGGAATATGAAATTAAAAATTATAATTCAGTTGTCTAATAATTTAGCATATAACAAAAATAGCTCATTATTAAGATTTTTTATGAAATTGTGTACTATTAGCATTATTGGCTTAGTAGAAACTTTGCTTTTTGATATGCTATATATGTTTCTTTTTATATTGTACGAAATATTTTCCATTTTTTATAGATATAATTATAATAGTTATTAACTTACACTTTGTATATTATTTTAATTAATACAAAAGATTAAAGCTTTTCTTTTAACCTTTTTTGATATAATGAAGCTATATTGATTTCTTAATTATTTACACTTTCATTTTGCTAATTCGTATTATTTAATATTAGAATATAATTTTATTCTTATTTTAGATGGAAATATAAGATAATTTACAAGAAAGTGAAGATTTTTATAATTTTGCATATATTCAAATTATTAATATAGTTTACTAGCAAATGTTTTTATATGATAAATAATCAATCAATTTTTTAGAAAAGCTTTCAGCTTTAATAAAATAGCTTCATTAGAAATTCAAATTTTAAGATTAATAAACAAAATCAATTTTCTATATACATAGTAGATATATTCAAGTTGCTTAAAATCAGAAAGTTTATCTTTAAAGCTATTCATTTTAATATTACGAAATGAGAACAAATTTTAAAGATAAAAAATATTTAATATAGCAATTTTTTTTTAAAATTAGTTTTTCTCTTCTAAATTAACATCTTTTCGCAAACTATAAACAGATAGTTAGTCGTAGTAAGCTCTTTTCAAAATTCTTTTACTCATCTTTTCGATTTTTAATGTTTTTCTAATTATTATAATAAAGTAGAATATTTTTAAACTTGATTAATAAATTTTTTGTTTCTATATTTTTATAGTTAGGTTAGATATATTATTTGGATCCTTGTTTAATTACTTTTTTTAGACTCTTTGTAAATTGGCCTAAAATTTATTATTACAGATGTATTGTACCTCATTTTTTCTATTTGATTGATCATATTTTTATAAAGAAATTTTTTAGCTCTTTTTAGATTAGTTATTTTTTAAAATTTATAATATCCATTAAAAAAATAGTTTTAAGCCCTCTTATAAAAAAATTGTTTACTGATTTTGTTTCTTCCTAAAATTGTAATTTATTTTTTTATATTTACTTCTTAAAAGTTATTTAAAAAACTTCTCAAATCTTTTAAAATTCTATCCCTTTAAGAAAAAAATTTATCCATCCCGAAAATCTTTTGTAGCGAAAAAAGATAATTTTTCACGATTTCATGGTTATTTTATTATATATCCTTTTTTCTTGAGATCCTTTTCATTTAAGTAAATTCTTATAATATTAAAAATTTTTTAAACGAATTTTTTCATTTACTCGAAAAGATGTTAAAAATTAAAAATTGTATTTTTTCCAAAACATAAACAATAAATTTTTTTTATAATTTCAAACATAATTAACCTTATCAAAAATATACTTTTAAATAAAAAAGAAAAAAAGTTTTGTTTAAAACTTTTCAAACATTTTTCCTAAAAGCAAAAAAATTTTTTTATTTTTACAAAATACAATTTCAACAAAAAAAATTTCCAAATTCTATTTTAATATAAAATTTTTTTAATTCCTATTTTTTCTCAAAAATCTTTTATATTTGGAATTTGTTCTTGAAATTTTATTCCAATTTTAAAATTTTTTATCCCGAAATAATTAAATTTATTCCGTTCCAGAAATCTTTGGTAGTGTAAAATGCTGAGCAAAAAAACAAATTTTTTATTTTCATTATTATTAAGCTCTAAAATTGAAAAATAATGATAAATAAAAAACTTAATATAAGGAAATTTTATAATCCAATCGGAAACGAAAAATATTAAACTTAAATATTAAAATTTTATAATCATAATATATACTAATAATTGATAATAATTAATAATTGATAATAATTAATATTAAATATCAATCATAAAAAATAAATAATAATAATCAATAATAAAAATCTAAATTTAATTTAAAATAAAATAAATACTTAATTCAATTTTTTCAATTATAATCAAAATTATTAACTAACTTTAACCTTATAAATAATATTTTAACTACTTCACAAAAAAAATGAAAATTTATACTCAACTTGAAATTTTTACAAAATCTAAAAATAAATCCATAACATTTTATAGCATAAATTTAAACTTAAACTTATTTCATGCTTTCATTTAACAAAATTATATTTTAAATATTTTTAAACATTACCACTTTAAATCAACATACCTCACTAATTTCTATAACCTATCAATCAACCTTTTTTTTAAACTAATAATATTTAAGAATATAACAAATTTTTAAATAATAATTAAAAAACTTCATATAACTAAAAACATTATTAACATTAAACATTCATTTAAATACATTACCAATATCTTATATTTAATCGTAAAATTTAATTAAGTCAATAGCAAGTTACTCAACTCGAAACTCTCCACTTTCTTATCGTCCTGTCATATCCTCCCGATACCAACCATCTATTGTCAACACAAAATGCTATAGAATTTATATCTAAAGTATGCCCTTATAAAGTCTATATACACTCACCCTTATCAAAGTTCCAGATCTTGATTGTTTTATCGTAAGATCCAGAAAAGATAACACTTGAATCAACACTTAACTAAATACTTGATACAGCATCTGTATGACCTTGAAGAGTACAAATACACTAACCAGAAGAGAAGTCCCATATCTTAATTGTCCTGTCACCAGAACCTGATATTATGTATCTATTATCCTTAGACACTATTACCGATGAAACTAATTCTGAATGCCCAGTAAGATTTCGCACAAGCTGATCAGTCTAGAAATCCCAGATTTTTATAGTTTTATCAGCAGATCCCGATATAATATATCTAGAGTCATGGGAGATTACTACCGAGTAAACTGAGGAAGTATGTCCCGTTATAATTCTTTTGAGAACACCATTGTGGAAATTTCAGATCTTTATAGTTGTGTCTTCAGATCCTGATATAATATATCTAGAGTCTGGGGAGATTACTACCGATCTAACGAAGGAAGTATGCCCCGTTATAGTTCTTATGAGAGAACCAGTCTATAAGTTTCAGATCTTGATGGTTTTATCACCAGATGCCGATATAATATACTTAGAGTCATAGGAGATTACTACCGATATAACATATGAAGTATGTCCTGTTATAGTTCTTAGGAGAGTACCTGTCTGGAAATTCCAGATTTTTATCGAATATTCAGGATATCCTGAATCTGATACAATTCAATTCAGGTCACTTGATATGGCTACCGAGTAAACAACTGAAGTGTTAGTAATTACTTAGTCTAAAAATTATTAAAAAAATACCTTTACTTTGGTCATAATTAATCTTGTTTATTAACTTTTAGTAGCATAAGTTAGGCAGAATTTCATACTTAAAATGAAGTAGAGATATTTTCCCTAAAATGTGGCTTCTCGCTCTTAAGAGTTTTCTTAAAAAAATACTTTTAGTAAATTGCTTTTCTTTTTTCTCCGTTTCTTTTTTCTCCATTTTAATTTTTATAACTTACTTCAATAATTATTTAATTTAAATAACTCAATAAATTTTACTGATTTAATTTCAATACAATTAAGCAATTAAATTATTTATTAAGCATACTTATAAGTATCTTATTTCTAAAACATTGATTTTTCTATTTTTGTCTTAAAACAAGACAAAATATTAAACTAATAGTGTACAAACTTTTACAATTTTAATTATTTTATATCTTTTTACTTTTAAATAAAAGGATAAATTATTATTTCAAAAGTTTATAACGAAGAATTTATATCCTTATTATAATAACTTTAATATGTATCCATTAATTAAAACTTATTTGTGTTTTAAATCAAAGACTTTTAATAAGAAAACCTTATTTCGTTGTAGACCCTTTTATATGATAAATAAAATATTACCATTTTTTAAACTATTGCTATTAATTATTGTTTTTCACTTAAATTTAATCAAAAAAACATTTATTTAAGCTTTTTACTAATTAAAAAAAATGAAATAAAATAAGTTTCTTATTAATTAGTTTGAATAAATATTAAAAAACATCAAATTATTTAAAATAAAGTATTTAAATTTATAAGATAAACTCTTTTATTTGTCCACTTTCTTACTACTATTTCATTAAAACTTTTTATTTATAAAGATCTTTCTTAAAATAATAAACTAATATAATTTATTACTTTTAATGTTGATTCTAAGCAAAATATATAAATGTAATAAATAGAAGTAGTAGAAAGTAAATATTTAAAACTAACTATAAATGGTGTATCACTAATTTTATCTTACAATTATTAAATAGTAATATTTAATTTTATTATTAAAATAAGCTTTAATATGTTTAATTATGTATATTAAATACTTAATATTTTATCCTTTTAGCTTTATTAGTTATTAATTTAATTTCTCTTAATTAATAAAGATATTAGATTAGTTATAATTAATACATTTAGATAATTTTCTCTTTTTATAGCAAACTAATATTTATTATTTATGCTATTTTTGTAATTATCATTTCAAATTAATAATACCTAAATTATTCTAGATTATTTAAAGATAAAAATTTAATTCTATTATTCTATACTTATCCAAAAAACATAGTTACCACTATTAATACTATCTTTATTAAAATAACTTGTTTGTTACTAAGAAAATTATAAGCTTTTTTAAGAAAGAAAATATATTTTAATATATTCTATTATTATTTTCTGAATTAATAGAAAGAGTAAACTTAACACAATATGCTTCTTTGTAGTATTAGATAATATAAGTATTAGATTAGCTAATATAAGTTATTTAAAACTAATCTAACAGATTATTATTTACTCTTAATTCACTTTATTAATCTACTATTATTCTATATCTTATTGTTCCTAATCAGCAATTCTCTATGTTTTGCTTTATAGCACATCATCATTTATTAATCTTATTACAAAAGATTAAAATATAAAAAGATGATATAAATAACTATAGAATTATTTGAAGCTGAGACATTAAAATAAGCTAGACTTTTAGATTATTTATAATTTTCCTAAATTTAAATTATATTTATATATTCCTTTTTATTAAATATCTTTTGTAATTAACTTTTGTTTGGAAAACTGACAAAAAGATACGTTTTTTAAATAATTAGTCTTAATTTATTTAAGCTTATTTTAGTGAGTATAAGAGTATATTAAATTTAAAGTATTAATGATACTAGTTCTAAAAACATTTAGGTAATTATATGTACTAAAATAAATAGTCAAAAGAAAACATTATTCTTTTATATAATTAAATAAAGAAAAGCTAGCTTAGATCTTCTATAGAGTCAATTATTTATATATCTAAAATCCTCTATTTATCTTAAAATAAAGTGTTTAATATATTATAGCCTCCTTTACTAATTCATTTAGTAATATTAATTCATAAAAACTTAAAAGAAAATTACTTTTTACTTTAACTGTACTTGCAAATATTCTAAGTACTCTAACTAGTTAAAGATAGGTTTAATTAGATACTAATGAGAAATTATCTTATCCTCTAGATAAAATATTTAATAAAACTGTGATTGCATTTCTTATTAATGAATAATAATATTTTAAATTAAAATAAGAAAAATTAATATTTTTCTTTTTGCTAAAAAAATTAAAATAATTAGTTATAAATAAAATTTATTAATATTTTATAAAAAACTAAAGTAAATGCAAAATAATTAATTAAATATAATTTAAAAAATATTAAGAAATTTATAATTCTAAATGATATTATAAATAAATATTTTAAATATTTATTAATGTTTAGATAAAACATATAATAGATTATGTAATCTATATTTTAACTTTAGAAATGTAGTTAAATATTTTTAAAAGTTAAATGAAAAATTATAAGGAAAACTTATGAAATTAAATTTTTCTATAAAAAATGAATATAAAATTTACTAATTATTTAATTGACACTATCAGTTTTATTAAATTATTTAAAAGAATTACTAAAAGAAAAAAAATAAAGTATAAATTAATTAATTTAAAAAATTTAAAAAATTATAATTTAAAATTTTATATTTAACAATATTTGTGATAAAGATAAATATTAAAGAATAACAATTTTATAAATCTAGCATTGATTGACTTTTTAAATAAAGAAATTCAACAAAAAATAATTATTCTTAGAAATTTTCAATTTCAAAATATAAAAAATTAAAAATGTTAAAAATGTTAAAAAATTCTCTAAGTCTCAGCTTTTTATAATGAGTCTATTCGAAGATAGGTAATTTTTACTATTTTTCATTGATTATGGATGTATATTATGGTACAAGTACTAATTTTTTTACTAATCGCAAATCTTAAACTTCTGGTTAAAGGGAAAGTATTAAATATTTGAATAAATAAGTAAAAATGATTTAATTTTGAATTTAATTTTTCTAAAGTTAATATGAAATCCCGCTATTTGTTTAAAAATAATTAGATGCATATAAATATTAAGATTCTAAGTTTAAATATTAAGTAAAGTAGCAAAAGAAATTAAAATTTTGAATTAAAAACATATTTATTTATTAATTTTATTGATTAAAATATGGTTATAAATTAAAAAAATATGAAATTAGGAGCATTTTCTATTAAAAGAAGATTTAAAGGTTATTAAAGAACAATAGATATACAAATAAAATAAGATTAAATTTTTGGATAAATTTGATTAAGAAAATAAAATATAAATGATAGTAAATTTGAATATTATTGTTGCTTATTTAAAATTTAATATTATTTAAATATTTTTAATCTAAAAATAAAATTTTTGGTTATTAAATTTTATAAAAGTTAGTAATTTATGATTACAAATTATAAACTAAAAATAATATTATTATAATAATATTTATAATTTATTTACATATATTTATTATTTTTATAAATTTAATTTCATACAAAATAATTAATAATAATTAATGAAATTGTATCTAATTTATAATTAAAATCAAAGTTTTCAAATTCTAGGTTTAAGAGATGTAAATGCTAATTGTTTTTAATTAAAATAGCAAATTAAAATAAGATAAATTATTTATTTATAAAATCAATTATATCAATAGAGTATAAATCCCTTCTTATTTTTACTTTACAATATCCCTTTCTATTCAATATTATTTTTTAAACATTTTCGACGAAACTAATTATAAAAATCTATTTTGCAATCAATTAAAAACTCTATCAAGTTGATAAGTAATATTTATACTTTTATCGAAGAGAATTTCTTACTAATTATATTATAGCAAGTGGCTATCATACTTTTAAATATATATAAAAATTAAAATAAAAGAGACTAGCATTTTAAATCCTTTGCATTATAAAAAAATGTATTTTATAGATAGTAAATTTAAACAAGAAATTATAAAGTAAATAAAGAATATAATAAATAATTTTACATTATGGATGGATTCTTTTTATCTATTATAAGAATCTTTAATTTCTTATTATGTATTAAAATAATATATTTTATAAAATAGTTTTAATTCATTTTTCATTAAACTTTAGCAAAATATAAATTAAAAAATATTTAGATATCAAATTTAAAATATTTAATTTTAAAATTATTAAAATGTAATCAAAACTATCTTATTATTTTAAGCTATAATTAGAAATTAAAGAAACTATCAAATTTATCTATCCTATATAAAAAATATAATTTAACTTATTTAATATATTTAAATACCTTAAACAATTATTTTCTTTATTTTTAAAAAGCATAGCTTTAAATTATTTTAAGTTATATGTACAAATCAATATTAATATTTTAATAAAAGTTATAAATTAAATCATTCAATTTATATATTCTTACAAATTTTATTTAAGAGTATTTTTATTCCTTATTATTTTTATTGTTTATATTTATAGTTTTTATTATTAGATTCTAAATATTTTTAATAGTCAAAATTATTATTTAGTATTTAATTGTTTCAATACTTTTTTCTTTGTAATCATTTTATGATTAAATTGTGACATTTTTAAGTTTTATCATATTCTTTTATATTATATATTATATATTAAATATTATTTTTTACTTGTTAAATTCTTATCATAATAACTTATTTATATTGTAATTATATTACTTAAAATTTAGACTTCAATTAATTTTATTCTAGAAATATCTTCCAATAAACTAAGTTTCTTCACTAATAAACTAAATTAATCTATTTTTTCTATATTATTAATTATGTTCTTTCAACATAGAGAATACTAAAATTTTAACCTTTTTTAACTTTTAAAATTTTTTACAAAATTTATTATTTAGCTGCGTACCACTGTATTTCTACGCTCTCTATAATCTCAGTTTTTTTTGTTGTAAAATGATGTCTATTTATAAATATTTTAATAATTAAAAAGAAGACAGGAATTTAGGTTGATTCTAAAATAATTCCTTCAATTTTTTTGGATAAGGTTAAATCCTTTCCTGCTACTATGAAGGTCCCTGGTTAGAATCAATCTCAACAAGGGAACAAAAACTTCCTGGTTATCCACTCTTGTTTGCGGCTTGAATTTGTTGACCGTAGTGACGAAACTTCCTGACAGAAAATAATCGAATAAAGTAGCAAAATATCCTTATGTACATCAAGAGAGTGCTCTAGGTAATTTAGCTGAAAAAAATTTCCAGTTCTTTGAAAGAGAAACCTTTTAAGTTTATTATTAATTAGCTTATAAATATTTTATTTTTATTAGTTTGCTAATTATTTTAGATTTAATTCTTAAATTTTTTAATAATATATTCTATATTATTTATTTATATGTTTAATTTTTTTATTAAACTTTAATATTTATTTAGTAACTATTAGCATTTAATTATTTTAATATTATTTTATTCGTTACAATAATATTAAAAATTTAGGGAAAAATTCGCCTTTCACTATTTTCTATAAATGCTCATTTCACTGCAAACTTCTTAATAAATTAATGTTTATCTTTTCTTTATTACTATTTAATCTTGGCAACTTGCTAAATACAAAAATTCAAAATTAATTTGCAAGTTAATTTATAAATATTTAATGCTTATAAGAACTAGAAGGAAAAACCGCATAACTAATGTCAAACACCTTAATACTAAAAAACGAAAATTTCCAACCATTCAATTTGAGAATTGAGCAAATAGAATCCAAATTCAATCAGATATCGGAATTTACTGAAAGCATATTTAAAAAAAATATAGCAACAAATGATCCCATGGATGTGCAACCGAATCTATAACCAGCAAAATTACGATAGTAAAGAATAAGAAGTAATGCTGGTACTGCAGTAAATAGGGACATATTTTAAGATAATGTTGAAAATTTTTATAAAAATAAGAATTAGAAAGTTTTAAATTAAGGAAATCCATAAGTAATCTATACTGCATTTCAGAAGGACTCGTATATAGAAAAAGATGCATATTTGAAGTGAAATACTGATGGAAATTGCATTTGCACAATAAAGAAGAAATTGATAAAAGCTTGGAATGGAACTCGATTGAAACTAAATTCCAATGATCAAGAGTGGAGAACGCACTACAGCAAGATATGTACTTTAAAGAAGTGACCTAAAAGAAGACTGGAAATGGAAATTTTAACAAAATAATTAAACTATTTAAAGGTGATGAACCCAACGAGAGTGGTATCACTATAATTCATTTTCATTATAATAATAAATTACTAAATTAAAAAGTTTAAATTGGAGTTTAGTGAACTTGGAGGACTTTCAACCTCGTGTTCACAGGACCAGTTTGATAACCTGGCTGGAATCAACTCCCTTCAGGACTCTTTCTTCAGTCACTTTGGGTTGTATACCATTTCGGTTTGTAGATTTGACCTCCTGAAGGATAAAACTAGTTACAGAATTCTGGTCTAATCTTATCCTAATATTAGTACTATTATTTTTCTTATTATTTTCTATTCCAGTACTATTATTTAATTAATTTCAATTTCTAACATTGTCTATATTTATGTCCAGTTTGTTTGCATACAAATTTCTTGGTTTATTCCTAATTCATTTCTTGTCTGGACTCCTTGGTAAATTAATAGCTCCTTCTATGTCCATTGGATCTTGAATTTTCTTAACTTTGAATTCCTACTACTGTTACTACTTGCTGTTCTCTTCAAGCACAGTTGTTCTTTGCTGTAGCAATCTCATTTCCCTGAAGAAAGTGTTTTGCTCTCGATCATAGGCTTCCCAGAAGCTTTCTTTCCATTTCTTGAGCTCAGTAACTTGATTTTTTAGAGCTTTATTCTCTAATCGTAGCTTCTTTACTTCCTCCTTCAGGTCAGAGAATGCGACTAAAATTTATGCCTGTTCTTCCTGGAACTGTGGCATCGCAAACTCTCGCACGGCTGCTGCTTCTTGCGTCTCCAGCACCTTTCTAGGTCCTTCCTCTTCGGTTGGTGTCATCGAGGTAGCCTTTTGGCGCTTTTGTCCTATCTTTTAAGTTGATCTGGAAGTTCCTAGTTGAGTCTATTATTCTTGAAGGTTTTGAGAAGAAGATTATTTCTAGGAAGAAGATGTGCTAGTTAGAGATGAGGATTCTTACTTTCTCTCCCCTTTTTAGGAGGTGGTATAAAAGCCTTTCTTGAACCCTACTACCATTTTTATTCTTCATTTTCATTATTATTATTAATTTTTATTATTATTTATTGTTAATAATTAAGATTGAAATTTTATCAAAGAAGTTATGATGTCAAAAGAGGAGAAAAGAAAAAAACTAGAAAAAACACTAACTACGCAACTCTTCCGATCATTTCTCCAAGACAGTCAAGAAAATATTAACACTTCTTGATGATTTGAACTAAAACAACTCCAAAAAACAAAAATCACGGAGGATGAAACTAATGCAAGAAAATTCACAAAAAAACAATGAATGAAAAAAATTAAGCAAAGAAAAAATCCTTGGAATCTAGAAGTAGATTTTAAAATATTTTGCCACATTTAGAACTTTCATACATATAGAAAAGAGTTAGAATAACTCCAACATAACTACCAAAAATATGATATTAAAGTAATCATACATACGCCTGTAACATATCAAGGAATAATAAGAAGTTAAAATGGAAGAATATATCAAGATCTATGAATAATGCATCAGCAAGACTACAATAAATAATGAAGAAAGAAAAGATTAATAAGACTAAGATTATACAAAAAAGAAATAATCTTAAATCAAACTAAAAAATCTTAATAATCAAATAAAAATTTAAGTTAAATAGAAAAATAATTAAAAAAAGCACAGAAACTTTCAAAAGAAATGTTATATATGTAGAAGCATATGCAATCTCTGGAGAAACTGCAAGCAAAAAATTTATTTTCACAATAAGATTTGAAAATATCATAAAATTATTGCCCAACAAGCAATGGAAGAAAAAATTTAGGCAATAGTATTATCACATACTTTGAATTGACTAAATTTTGAACTAGGAAATACGGAACCTGATATCTATTCAAGAAGAAAATAACTCTTTAAAGAAGCATTTTCTTTTCATTGAAAACCTTTTATTTTTTTTATTTACTTTTTATTTTTTCTCTATAGTAAAGTAAAAACTAAATTTTTGAAGTATTTAGTGAGAAAAATATTTTTTTCTTCTTTTACATGAAAGCATAAATTAAAGATTAATAAATTATAATAATTTATGTTAATTTAGTAATTTAATTATTAAAATGTATCTAATTAAATTTATTTTGTTTTAAATTATAATATTTTTAATTAGGATTTATTATATTTTTTATTTTAATTAAATCTATAAATTTCTTCTTAAAAAATCAACTAATAGAAAAAAAAATTTTCTTACATATAAGTTAAAATTTTTTCTAAATAAAAAAAAATAGTTTTTATTAATTTTTAATGTTTAATTTTTAAATAATAATAGATTTTAATGAAAATAACTTTTAAACATTTTAATTGCTTTATTTATTTATTAATTTAATTTAATTATTTTAAGTTATATGGAATTATTTAATTTAATCTCAAGAATAAAATATACTGTTAAAGAGGTAAAATTAATATATTACAGTTTGTTTTGATTGTAAGATGAGTTATGTAGATCATAGTAAAATTGTATTAATAGTAATGATTGTATATTATAGTTATTGATATTAATTTTTAAATGTATAGTAAGGTTTAATGACAATTTTGTAAAATAGTAAAAAGTGTAATAATTAAAATATTATTGTTTAAATATATTTAAACTAGTTTTAAGTTAATTGAATTTTAATTTATCATCTAGCATTTTTGAATATAATTAATTTTAAATATTTTTAATTTAATGTTTAATTTTCTTTTAATTTCTATTAATTGTATTAAAATATAAATCTTAAATATTAATTTTTGTAATTAAATAATAATAAAATAAGTAATTTAAATCTTATATATTAGTATAAAATTAATTTTAATCATGCTTTATTTTTATTTATTTATTGTATTTTTTGGTTTTTTATGTTAAGTTTAAAAAATGTTGATGTTTAATGAATTAAAAAGCATAATGTTTAAGAGTTTTATTTAAGAATTTAAGATTTAAATTGTTTATAAATTATAAATATCTGTTATGGATATAAATATCAAATGCAGCAATTGTAATTAAAATTTTGATGAGCAAAATTAAAAAAGAATGTTATTATCTTGTGGGCACTAAATGTGTTATGAATGTATTCATAATCAATATTAAAAGTCAAAATAAGTATAGTGTGCTGATCTTAATTGTGGATAATTGATTAGAATACATCCAACTTAACTTTAAAGATATTAAAATCTTTTGGATACTACAAAGAAGAATTAAATATAAATCAGTTTAGAATAGTTTTAGGCTTTAGAAAGAGAAATCGTTTAAGAAATGCAAAAGATGAAAAAAGTAAAATAAGTGCTAGAAAATAAATTTCTAAATTATCTGGAAAAATTTGTATTCTAAAATAGTAGCAATTTATAAGAATAGCTAAGAAATCATTTGATATCAATTAAAAATTAAATTTCTATCTTAAATTAATTATAGAATAAGATGAAATCTTAATCTCCTTAAAATGATTCACTAACCTAAAATTAAAATTAAACTTAATTTATTTAATAGGTTAAAAATTAAATATAAGCAGCATAATAAGAATAAATCAAGCTAAGTTAATATAATATTAATGTGTTTGAATAAAGCAACTATCAAAAAGTTAAGATACAACATAATCAATTAAAGATAGAACAGCAGTAGTAATTTATAAAGTAATTGGTAAATCAAATAAAGTAATTAGCAGCTTAGTTAATGAAGTAATAAAATAACTAAATCTACGTAAAAGATTAGTTAGTTTAAATGAATCTTAAATCACTAAAAGAGCAAGAGGTAAGTATAAATTAATTTAGTAGATATCCAAAACAAATATTTAATAACTGCAAGAGTAAAGTAAGTATTATTAACATTATTTAGTGTCTAAGCCTTAAATGTTATCAATTGCAAAAATAAACGTTAGTTAAAATCCAGGTAATTCTTTATATTTT
Organism: Loxodes magnus; assembly: GCA_946699065.1. Lineage (NCBI taxonomy): Eukaryota > Ciliophora > Karyorelictea > Loxodida > Loxodidae > Loxodes > Loxodes magnus. The sequence goes on from CAMPDV010000425.1 coordinate 205,342, forward strand.
TAGATCTAATCTTGTCTGGACATATGAATTCAGTTTACTCATTAGCAATAACAAGTGACCAAAAATGAATCATTTCAGCATCTGCAGATAAAACGATAAAGATCTGGGATTTCCTGATTGGAAGCTGTGTCAGAACTTTGACTGGACATATGAAGTTAGTTTGATCAATTGCAATAACAAGTGACCAGAAATGAATTATATCGGGAAGTTTAGATGAAACGATTAAAATCTGAGATTTCCTGACTGGAAATTGTATGAGAACTTTGACTGGGCATACATCATAAGTTAGATCTGTAGCAATAACAAGGGACCAGAAATGAATTGTATCGGGAAGCTTAGATAAAACAATAAAGATTTGAAATTTCCATACAGGAAGTTGTACAAAAACTTTAACTGGACATACGTAACAAATTATATCGGTAGCAATAGCAAGTGATCAGAAATGAATTGTATCGGGAAGTCGAGATTATACTATAAAGATCTGGTCTTTCTCAGATGGTCAGCTTATTCGAACTCTTACAGGACATACAAGGTGAATTACATCGGTAATCTTGACTCTGGATAATAAATATATAATATCTGGATCTGGCGACTGTTCAATTAAAATATGGGACTTCTCTACTGGATAATGTATTCGAACTCTAAAGAAATATTATGACAATGTACGTAGTATTCAACTTAGTAATGATTCAAGTGTTTTATTCTCTGGTTCATGGGACGGTACAATCAATTTATGGAACTTTAATACCGGTGAACGTATTTAGACTCTTTCAGGTCATGAAAAGGAAATTTAATCTATAGCACTGAGTTAGGACAATAAGTGAATAATTTCTGGAAGTTGGGATATGACGGTGAGAAAGTGGAAAATCTCAAGTTGAGAGAAGTCAAATACTTTTAAGACTTTAAATTTTACATCTTAAGAAGTTAATTATTAAAATTAGTAAAGCCACGCAAATTTCTATATCAGTAAAGCTTTTATAAATATTAAAGTTTTCAAGATTTTTAAAGCTAAAATATTTTATTTGCGTTTATGATTTTTATTAAATACTAAAGTCTTTTAATGTTTAGTGTACAAGATTAAGTCTATTAAAGCATAATTAATTTAATGACTTAGAATATTTAATTGTATATATCAACTAATCTTAATTTTGTAATACAGGAAAACACAAGTGAAAAATCTAAGTTAAAATATAAAAATTATTCTGTTTATTTTTGAAAAATTTAAATGGCTAGATTTATTAATTAATTAAATTTATAAAATATGCTAAAATTTCATCAAACCTTTTTAAAAAAAATTTATCTTCGAAAGTGACTAAAAAAAGTTTATTTTTAATGAGAAAAGCTAGATTATTATAGTTATGCTTTTCTAGAAAGTTCATGGTCTATTAAATATTTATTCTATTTATTTTATTTCTAGATATATCACTAAATCACTATAAAGATTTGCTTTTACCAAATTTCTTTCGAATATAAGACTTAAATATTTACACAATCGACATCCCTAAACTTTGATCCATAACCTTCTGATATCATATTCATATATCCTTCAAATCGTGTATTCAAATTTTGATGAAGGATTGAGTATAAAGAATTCACTTGCTGCTATCTTTTGCTTGACTATTTTATTTTCTTATTTTAGGTTTTGCAATTTACTTCGATAGCTAGATTTCTCTTTATCATAAAGAACTATTTCTCTTTAAAAAGTAACGTGAATCCTGAATCTCAAGACAAAAAACTATCAGAAAATTACAATTAAAAGTACCTTTCACTATTTGATGAATTAAAGCATGAGTGAAAACTTTAATCTTATATTCCTTATTTTTACTTAGAAGACTACTATTTCTATTATCTTAATAAGCTTAAAAGACTTAGCTATAGTTCAAATAATTTTAAACTTAACTTTAAAATTATAATGTTTATCTATACACTTAAAAATAAGCCTTTTGAATCTAAGTTGATTAATATAATCCAAGTTATGAAAGAGTTCTGATTAATCCTTTTATTTTCCTCTAGTTTCTATTTTTTTCACTCTATTAAGACAAAAATTTAAGAAACCTTACTTCAGTAGTATCTCAAACATCATAGTAAAATTCCTTTGTAAAGTTATAGAGTTCTAACCAAGGGAATGAAATCTCTTAGATTTAGTAAATAATTCTAATTTAAATTAAGCAAAAAGCAAGAATCGGACCAAATTGAACGTATTTTTGAAATAGAAAAATTAAATTTTTCACAAGGGACTAGTTCTACAGATTTTTAAGTGAGAAAAAGTAGGAATAAACAAAATTAAGTGGCTTTTATATTATTTTGTTATTTAATTCATTTAAAAAGAGATAAACCAATAATTAAAACAGTTAAAACAGTTAAAACAGTTAAATTGAACAAGAAAAATCCAGAAGCTCTAGAGATGAAACTTAGTTTCATATAAAAGACGAATAAGGGAAACAAATATTTGAGTGTTTAAAATAATTAAAAAAGATTTAGATGATAGAGAGCTAAGAGTAAATATAAAACTCCTTTAAATAGTTTATTCAAACTACGATGAGCAATCTTACATAGTAAATACATTAACATCCCACTTATGCTTGGTAATTTATTTTTATAAATTTAGATTTTATAAGTTATCCTTGTAGTTCACTTTTTCATTATCATAAAGAAATTTTCGAAATTAAAAATAAGATAACTCCCTAACCTTAAAACCAGGAAGAAATTATCTAAATCTACATTCAAAAATACTTTTCCTTATATAATGGGTTAAAACTAGAGAAGAAAACTTTAGTGTTTTATATCCTATTTTTCTTAGAAGACTACTACTATCAGTTGTCTTAATTGCCTTAAGTAATACACCTTTAGCTTAAATAAACTTAAGCATAACTTTAAGTTTTTCGATGCTTCTATATTCCCTAAAATATAAACCTTTTGAGTCTAATTTACTTAGCTTTGTTCTATTATTCTAAGAATCATAGCTAATCATCCTATATTCCTTCAATTTCTATTTTTATTCCTTAGATAATAATTCAAATCTAAGAATCATTCTTTCATATGAATCTTAAACTGCATAAAATATAGGTATTAGTATAATTGTAATATCTAGTATAATCCCTTTTGCAGGTAATATTTGGTGCTATAGCAATGGTAATACAAATAGTGAAGAATATAAGAGAAAAGAAAAGACATAATAGGAAGAAAAGAGTTATATAGCATTGAAACAAATTCCAATCTAAATCGAAAGATCTTTTAATCAATTAGAAAAGGAAGGGAAAGACTAAGAAGAAAGTTCTTAAGAAAATATATTTAAATTATCTGACCAGGAATAAATATCTGGCCTAGGAAACTAAACTACTTTCTTGCAATAAAATATCAATTCTTCTTGTAATAATTAGGTATTTGAAAGTAAAAAGCAAAAGTGAATCTTCAGAAAAAAGATTTTTAATTATTTTAGGTCGATTAATAAGGTGAATTAATTTAGATAGAAGAAAAGAAAGTTATTATATGAATGAAATTTACATTTCTTTAGAAAATATTTAATTTTAGTAATCTCTAGAACTTAAAATGTCCTTAATGGAACAATTTTAACTAACAAGTAATAATTACTCTACTAAGATAAACATTAAGAATAAAATTAAATTTTATAGAAAAATAAAAAGAAACTTAAAGTAATTAAAAAACATCCAAAGAAAGAAATTCATAAAATTAAAAAGAAAAAGTTAATGACTGCAAGATTTATAATTCACCATATTTGAGGAGAGTGATTGTTAATGAAGCTTATTTTTCTTAATTTAAGGATATTTTAATCAATTATTAATCTTACTTTAATTATCTAGAAGGTCTTTTTAATTGTATAAAAGTCTATCTAAGTCAATTATTTATTGACATGAGAGTTTTCTCCTATTTAATTTCTTTCATAGTACAAAAATTCCTTAAAAGGAATATATCAGCTAACTTTGGTTAAGATAAAAATCTTTAAGCTTATTAAAAAATGAAAATAAGCCAACTCAAAAGGTTTTTTACTTATGAAAATCTAAACTTGGATCTATTAAGTCAGCAAGTTATTAAATATAAGTTTAAGATTTAAAGTTTCTATAAGATTTTATTAGATACTCTTATTTATAATAAGTCAAAGCAAAATAACTAATTTAGAGGTTACTTATATCCTTAATAATAGCTATACAATATAATAAAATACAGACAAACATAGAAGGATCTAATAGATTTTTTAATTTAAATAGCAATTAATAATAATAAAGGGCTAAGAACTTTAAATAGCCAGGATAATTATTAGTTTAACAGATAGTAAACTAATTATAATTAATCAGCTTTAGTTTAATTCTTAGTGTATTAGCAAGCTTGTATATATTTACTTTAATCAAAGCTATTAAATACTATAAAATACTTAGCTTTAAGATATTTAGATATAATATCAAATTAAATGTAAGATTTTAATTATTATATAATACACCAAAATTACCATGCTTCTAAGGAAATTAACAAGAAGCTTTTGAAAACTTTAGTATAGCTATAGAAATTAATTATTGGTTTGTCAGTGCATACTATTTCCCAAGTAACTATCTTAAAAAATAAAATAAACACGGAAAATATATTTAATGATCTAGCTCTTTAAATAGATTTTATAAATAGTATAGCATACTGTAACGAAGGATAACTCTAGTAATGTAAGCTATTATAATGTTATTTTTGTAGCTGAATATTTCTATAATCTCAATCTTATGATAGTTACAGCCTATTATAATAAGGATTTGCTTTTAACTTTTAAAGAAAAAGTTAAATTAAAGCTATATTTAAGCTATAAAGCTCGATTCAGTTTTTCTTCTGCTCTTTTTAATGTAGAAATTGATGATCAAGATTAATAAATTTGAAGGAGAAATCGAGTTTTTGATAAATATTATAAAACTAGATACTATGTTTGCTGTCTCTCATTGTAGTAAAAGAATTGCGCTGAAAAACCTAAATTAGAATGGAGAAAGCTATTGAAACTATAATGAAGCTCTTTAATTAAATCCTAATAATGGTATTGAATGATCTTAGCTTCTACAAATTTAAGGAATTTTATTCTTCTCTTATTCCTGAATCCATATGTCTAAGCCTTTATAATTTTTCTCTTATTATTTGAATAATTTTTAGGACTAAACTCTTAATTGAAGAATTCAAGCATACACTTAAGCCTAAAAGTATAATTAAGTTTGATATTATAACTATTATAAAACTTAATCTTTCAGGAATTTCTGAGTTCAATGAGCTTAGCATTCTTTACTATTCTTTGTCATCTAAAGTATAAAAATAAAAATTGAAAGAATAGACTATTGACAGTCATATCTCTAGACAGCACATATAAGTGCTTATTCATTTCTCTTAAAAAGGTTTAATCCTTAAGATGTAGAATAGATGAAGCAAACTTAGAGTTAGGCAAATTATTGCTTGAGTTAAACAGCTGTCTGCTATACAAATTAAGGTAACTGACAATATTAGTCTTTTTATTAGAAAAAAGGGATAGAAGAGTAAGGTATTTCTCTCTAGTTTTAACTCATCAAATATAGGATAATATTTAATAAGATAAGCTTCTATTTCTTCTTTTTAGATTGAGTCTTCTATATTAACTCTATTAAGTATTTTAAAATACTTGAGCACTATTTAGAATAATCGAACTATTATAAATAATTATAAACCCTATAATTAAAAATTACTAAACTAAATCAAGCTGCTAAGGTATTTATCGAACTATAAGCATCCTAGAAGCTAGAATTTTTAATTTAAAGGAAAGTTTAATTTTAAGCTAAAAACTAAATATAAGCTTATTAAAAGTTTGTAATGTAAATAGCTTTTTCTAAATCTTATTAATGTCTCGCAATAAGCAAATCTTTCAATACTAAATAAGAGGAAGTTAGTAAGCAAAATTATTCCAAGAACTATTAAATTTGGTAGTATATTTACAAGAAAATTGTTTTCTCCTTTTTTAAGTTTTTCTTTATAATTGAGCTGTATAAGTTAAAAGTTAGCATCAATCTTTAATTATTTCTATACTTATTAAACTAAATTTTAATTTTATTAATAATAGTAAAGCTTATAGAACATCTGGTTTGGAAACTCTAATGTAAAAATTTGTATAAAGCATTTCATCAGCTAATATCAGTTAAAAAATGCTTCCTTAAGATTAATATATTTAAGAAAATAGATTACTAGTAGTTGAAGTGGTTAAAGCTATTGCATAAACTGAGTTTTTTACTTATTGACTTTACCTAATAAATTATTTTTACTAGAACGAAATGTTAAAACTATCTAGGGTAATTTTTTCTTTTCGAGCATCAATTTTTTAAGTAATATTTTAAGTTTTAACATCTTAATCTTTGCTTTACAAGCAAGAAAATTTCTTTGATATAATAAAAGGCTAAAAGCATTTGTAACATACTGTTCCATCTTCCGAGCATTCTTCGCAATTCTCTATTACTTTACTGCAAGATTCACATATTCCACTCTTCTATTTATCTTATTTTGTAGCTGGACAATTTTCTACACAGGTATTTTAAGATAACTTTTGTCTTTCACATTTTAAACATTTATCTTAATCTTCGCAAGAAGTACAGTTCTAATGTATTTCTTAACATGATTTACAAGTTTTATCTATATCTAAATAGAATCCTTCTTAGCATTCATAGCATTACTTTATGTTCATATCACATTTATTGCAATTTTCTATTTCCTAACTACAAGGTTAGCAAACTTAATCTCAATCATAATCTTATTCTGTTTCCTCACATTTCGTCTTGCACTAGTTTTAGGATAGATATAAGCTTTTACATTGCAAGCAAATATTTTGATTTTAGCAGATAAAGCAATCTTTGATGATTTCTTTGCATAAAAGACATTTATTTTCTTATAGGAAATGATTATTTTAGCAAGCATCACATATTAACTAATTATTATCTTCATGGCACCTTTCACAATTTTATATTTCTAAGCTACATAATCTGCAAATATTATCTTTATCTATGTCTTACTCATATTCTGAACATTCGTCTATGCAATCATTTTTAGATAATTTCTTATTGCAAAACTAGCAAATATTTTAAGCATCATAGTAATAGTTCTTAGAGCACTCATCAACACATAGACCGGATTATACTAATTTAGTTGAACATTTAGTGCAAGTTAGTTGGTCAGAACAAGTTGCACAATCGTTAAGATAATTAGAACATAAGGAGCAAGTATTACTCTTAAGGAAATATCCTATATAGCATTAATTACATATTGCTCATGCTAAATTACATTAAAGACAGTTAGGAAGTACTCTATTACATAGTTCACATTTATAGTCCCCATCCTTGTCTTATTGACTTGAAGAGCAATCAGTTTAGCAAGTTCCATCTAATCTAAGATAATAAGGTAAAAAGCAGGATAAACAAGTTGAGCCATCAGCGCAAGTTAAGCAGTTAGCCATGGTTTTTTAACACTATTAACATGTAATGGGATTAGAACTTGTACTTCAAGAATCAGAGTTGCACCTGCAAGTAAAGTCATTAATATCTAAATATTAATTTACTCTGCAAGTTCAGCAATTATTTGGTCCGATACTCTAGCAAGCTTAGCAATTAGGATCGCAATCATTAGTGCATGAATCTAATAAAGGAGTAGTACAAAAACCTCTTGAGCAGCCTAAAACACAGGAGCTTTATTAAGCAAGATAGATAAATTCTTAATTAGTAAATTATTTATTATACCCTCAAAATCTAAAGTCTATCATTCATCCGAAAAAAGGATAGTATCCATATTTTAAATCTCTTCCAATTCTCATAATAGACGAAGAATCTAAATACATTCGTTCTGAAGGATCGCTTGCTGTTGCACAGTAGAAAGTGGTTTATTAATAGTATTGCATACTACTACATCACGATAAACTCGGTTAATTAGTCATTTGAATAAGATTGAAAAATCAAATATTGCATCCAAATTTATGGTCAATGACCAAATATCAATTTGATGAGTATGGTAATTCTCAAGAAATTCAATTAATATATCTGGTTTACCCTATTTCAAAGACCATAAAGATGTTTCCCGTCTAAAACTCTATAATACTATAATAATTACTTTCGCAGGTTTTAATTTTAAATCAACCTGTTAAAGCTCACGAAGTTTAGGAATTTATATTAGGATTGTAAGAAAACTACGCAAAAGTGACAATAACTGCAGTGCCAGTAAACTCTTGAGGAGTAGTCTAATCGATGAGTTAATAATATTAAGAATAAGTTAGCTATAGATATATTAAGATAGCTAGAATCACCTACATTTTTAAAATAAACTAGATAATTACATGAAATAAAATAATTAAAGAAATTTACTCTAATTCTGTTAAATCTGAATTTATACAAAGAAGTTGTATGCTTTAAATCAAATTTATTTGAACATATATTGTTTAACATTTATTTCCTTTCTCTTAAAACTTTATTTATTTCTGAAAGAAAAGATCTACATTTTAATATTTTCCATTGAATCAGTTACTATTTTATAAAGCAAACTAAAGTTATATTAAATGTAAGGAATATTTTATATATTCAAGCAACATGTTTCTACTAATTTTTTGAAATATTTTATAAGAAGAGATTGATTGATTGATGAAACCTTACCAGGTAAGTGCTTATTATTATTAACTATTTAAAATATAAATTTAATTTCAAAAATTTAATATCAATCATTTAAAAGTGCTTATGACACATTGACATTTCAAATGAGTCCAAATAGCTGTTTAGGTATTCAAGCCCTCCTTGGTTCATATATAATTAAAGTAAATTAAATGAATAAAAAATACTATTGGTGAAGTCAAATAAATTTAATTTAGCTTACAATAAAAAATATTTAAAAAGCTGTTGACTCTTATAATCTATTATTTCTTTTCTCTGCTTTTAAGAAATTTATTTGTGCTTAGTTAAAGATGTTTTGCCCTTTTAATTTTTTAATTAGACTATTTCTTAAAAATTATTTTTGTATAGTTCAAATGTCTAATTTATCTTTATTTATAATTATTTATTTTATTTAGTTTTATCTTTTTTAAGTTTTTTATATTCAGATTCTTATTCTTTGCTTATTTTCCTTTTTTCATTTTATTTTGGATTTATTAATTTCAAATCTTGAAGATTTGATATTGAGATAGACTTACATTTTTCTATTTAGAATTTTAATTAACTAGAAATAATTCAAAGCTTGCCTTTTTAATTTTTATAGAATATAAGAAACTTTATATTTAAAGTTTCTTTTGTTTATCTAAGTTTAGTAGACTTACTTTCTAATAATTTTAGATTTCTTTATAAATTGAAAATATATTCAAATCTCTTAGATAATTCATAATCTTGCTTTACGCAATTCAAATTATATTATTTATGCTGATTACATAAACTTTCTTACAAAATCAACAGCAAAAGTGAGAAAGAGAATTAAAATATTATTAGCTTTATAGTTATAATGATTATGATAAAATAAATTAGCACTATCTTTAATGTAAAGTATTAATCTAAGTATCTTCCAATAGATAATAACTTTGATTATTTTCTTTTAACTATAGAAACTTATTTCTTTAAAGGTGTTTAAGTTTATTTCCCTTCTTATTTATTTTGTAGTATTTTTATTATTGAATATGCTTAACTAATTTATTCTTTTTATTCTATCTAACTTAAACTTATCAAGTTTGTGATTCATAGAATTAAAATAAAATAAGAAAGTATTTAAAGGTATATATCTTAAATATATAAGCATTTTTTAAGAACTCTTAAATATAATTCTTATACACTTCAGTATTAATTAATATTTAAAATAATAGACTTTTCATTTTATTAAAGTAATCCTATATTTATATAAAGGAATATTTTAATGTTAAATACATTTAGATTAGGATTAGAAGATTTTAGTTAATTAGGTAAGAAATGATTACTCTTTTAAGATAAATTTCTATTTCTCTTCTTATACTTTTTTATTAAATATGCTTAGCAAGTTGTATAAAGTTAAAGATTATATAAGCTAGTTTAATCATAATGCTTTATAAGTTAGAGTTATATCTTAAGGATTATGTAAAATTAAATCATTAAAATCAGATTAATTTATACTAGAACTGTATCTTTTAATCTATTAAATAAAGAAAGGCAGATTATCAAAGCTAATTCCTCTAAATTTTGCAAATACCAGAATTTCTAATCCACAATATCTATTAATATAAGGTATATCCTTATAGTTTTTTATAATATCGATGATAATTAATCTTATAAAAGATAGTGAATGTTAATATAATTAAAGGATTTAATATCCTTTACTCTAAAATAAATAAAATAAGTTTAATCTAGCAAATATAATAAATTAGTAAATAATAGTTATTAGCTATTAGGGATTTTAAATGAGTCATAATATTTAAAATAAAATAAACTATTTCTGCTTCCATTTTATAAGGAATAACTAAGATTTTATTAATAAACCATTTTCCATTTTCTTATTTTAGCTTTGCTTGAAATACATCTACAAGTTTAGTTTTTATATTATTAATTTGATATTATTATTTTAAAGAAAATATAGGATATAATTAATAATAAACTAAAACTCACAATAATCAGATTAATAATCTGACTTTTTCTTTAATTTTAATGTAGCTTTCAATTGCAGACTGAATTTTAATAAATATTTGAATTTTTTTTTGAAAATCTATTCAAATTTTAAAATTTTTTATCCCGAAATAATTAAATTTATTCCGTGCCGAAAATCTTTGGAAGTGTAAAACGCTGAGAAAAAAAAATTTGAAATTTTCATGAAATTTAAACTCTAAACCTGAAAGATAAATAAAATTTGTTATCAGAAAAATTAATTTTCCAGACGGAAACGAAAAATTTTAAACATAGAATTTAAAATTTTTTAAATTATAATCAAGGTTATAAACTAACTTTGCATGTACAGATAATATTTTAACTACTCCACAAAAAAAATAAAATTTATACTCAACTTGAAATTTTTACAAAATCTAAAAATAAATCTATAAAATTTTATAGAATAAAAAGAAACTTAAACTTATTTTACGTCTTCATTTAACAAAATTATATTTAAAATATTTTTAAACATTACCACTTTAAATCATTTACCTCACTAATTTCTATAACCTATATTACTCAACCTATTTTTAAATCAAGAATATTTAAGAATATACAACCTTTTAATAAATAAATAAATAAATAAACAAACAAAAATTTCATATAACTAAAAACATAGTTATCATTAAACATTCATTTATATGCATTACCAATATCTTATATCTTTAATCGTAAAATTAAATTAAGTCAAATCATAAGTTACTCAACTAGAAACTCTCCACTTTCTTATCGTCTTGTCCCATGCTCCCGAAACCAACCATCTATTGTCAGCACTCAATGCTATAGAATTTATTGATCCTGTATGCACTTACAAAGTCTAGATACACTCTCCTTTATTAAAATTCCAGATCTTGATTGTTTTATCCCATGAACAGGAAAATATAACACTTGAATCAACACTTAAACAAATACTTGATACACCTCTTGCATGACCTTAAAGAGTACGAATACACTAGCCAGAAGAGAAGTCCCATATCTTAATTGTACTGTCATAAGAACCCGATATGATATACCTATTATCCTTAGACACTATCACCGATAAAATATAACCTGAATGCCCAGTAAGATTTCGCACAAGCTGACCAGTCTAGAAATCCCAAATCTTTAAAGTTGTATCAGAAGATCCAGATATAATATATCTAGAGTCATAGGAGATTACTACCGATAAAACATAGTGAGTATGTCCAGACAAAGTCCTTTAGAGAGTTCCATTGTGGAAATTTCAGATCTTTATAGTAGTGTCATGAGATCCTGATATAATGTAGTTAGAGTCAGGGGAGATTACTACCGAAGTAATAAGAGAAGTATGCCCCGTTATAGTTCTTATGAGAGCACCAGTCTATAAGTTTCAGATTTTTATGGTTTTGTCAGTAGATCCCGATACAATATAACTAGAGTCTGGGGAGATTACTACCGATAAAACATCTTAAGTATGTCCCGTTATAGTTCTTTGGAGAGCATCTGTCTGGAAATTCCAGATCATTATCGAATATTCAGGATATCTTGAACCTGATACAATTCAATTCAGGTCACTTGATATAGCTACCGAGTTAACAGGATAAGTGTCAGTAAAGACTTAGTCTAAAAAATATTAAAAAAATACCTTTACTTTGGTCATAACTGATCTTGTTTATTAACTTTTAGTAAAATAAGTTAGGCAGAATTTCATACTTAAAATGAAGTAGAGATATTTTCCCTAGTATGTGGCTTCTCGCTCTTGAGAGTTTTCTAAAAATATACATTTAGTAAATTGCTTTTCTTTTTTCTCCGTTTATTTTTTCTCCATTTTAATTTTTATAACTTAATAACTATTTAATTAAAATAACTCAATAAATTTTTAATTAAAATAACTCAATAAATTTTTAATTAAAATAACTCAATAAATTTTACTGACTCAATTTCAATATAATTAAACAATTAAATTATTTATTAAGCATACTTATAAGTATCTTTTTTCTTAAACATTTATTTTAAAATTCTATTTTTTGTCTTAAAGCAAGACAATATATTAAACTAATAGTGTACATGCTTTTACATTTTTAATTATTTTATATCTTTTTACTTTTAAATAAAAGGATAATTTATTATATCAAAAGTTTATAACGAAGAATTTATATCCTTATTATAATAACTTTAATATGCATTTATTAATTAAAAATTATTTGTGCTTTAAATCAAAGACTCTTAATAAGAAAACCTTATTTCTTTATAGACCCTTTTAAATGATAAATAAAATATTAAAATTCTTTTAAAGCTACTGTTATTAATTATTGTTTTTCACTTACATTTAATTAAAAAAATATTTCTTTAAGCTTTTTACTAATAAAAAAAAAATGAAATAAAATAAGTTTCTTATTAATTAGTTTGAATAAATATTAAGAAACATCAAATTATTTAAAATAAAGTATTTAAATTTATAAGATAAACTCTTTTATTTGTCCACTTTCCTACTATTATTTCATAAAACCTTTTATTTATAAAGGTCTCTCTTAAAACAATAAACTAATATAATTTATTACTTTTAATGTTGATTCTAAGCAAAATATATAAATGTAATAAATATAAGTAGTAGAAAGTAAATATTTAAACTAACTATAAATGGTGTATCACTAATTTTATCTTACAATTATTAAATAGTAATATTTAATTTTATTATTAAAATAAGCTTTAATTTGTTTAATTATGTCTATTAAATACTTAATATTTTATCCTTTTAGCTTTATTAGTTATTAATTTATATTTTCTCTTTAATTAATAAAGATATTAGATTAGTTATAATTAATACATTTAGATAACTTTCTCTTTTTATAGCAAACTAATATTTATTATTTATGTTATTTTTGTAATTATCATTTCTAATTAATAACACCTAAATTATTCTAGATTATTTAAAGATAAAAATTTAATTCTATTATTCTATACTTATCCAAAAAACATAGTTACCACTATTAATACTCTCTTTCTTAAAATAAGTTGTTTGTTACTAAGAAAATTATAAGCTTTTTTAAGAAAGAAAGAATAATTTTACTATCTTCTATTACTATTTCTGAATTAATAGAAAGAGTAAACTTAACATAATATGCTTCTTTGTAGTATGAGATAATATAAGTATTATATTAGCTAATATAAACTATTTAAAACTAATCTAACAGATTATTATTTACTCTTAATACATTTTATTAGTCTACTATTATTCTATATCTTTCGGTTCCTAATAAACAATTCTCTATGTTTTGCTTTATAGCACATCATTATTTATTAATCTTATTACAAATTATTTAAACATTAAAAGATGATATAGATAACTATAGAATTATTTGAGCTGAGACATTAAAATGAACTAGACTTTTAGATTATTTATAATTTTCCTAAATTTAAATTATATTTATATATTCCTTTTTATTAACTATCTTTTGTAATTAACTTTCGTTTGGAAAACTGATAAAAAGATACATTTTTTAAATATTTAGTCTTAATTTATCTAAGTTTATTTTAGTGAGTATAAGAATATATTAAATTTAAAGTATTAATGATACTAGTTCTAAAAAGCATTTAGGTAATTATATGTACTAAAATAAATAGTCAAGAGAAAACATTATTCTTTTATATAATTAAATAAAGAAAAGCTAGCTTAGATCTTCTATATAGTCAATTATTTACATATCTAAAATCCTCTATTTATCTTAAAATCAAATGTTTAATATATTATAGCCTCCTTTACTAACTCATTTAATTATATTAATTCATAAAAACTTAAAAGAAAATTCCTTTTTACTTTAACTGTACTTGCAAATATTCTAAGTACTTTAACTAGTTAAAGTTATGTTTAATTAGAGACTAATAAGAAATTTTCTTATCCTCTAGATACAAATATTTAAAAAAACTGTGATTGCATTTCTTATTAATGAATAATAATATTTTAAATTAAAATAAAAATAAGGAAAATTAATATTTTTCTTTTTGTTTAATAAAAATTTAAAATAATTTATATAAAAATTTCTTAATATTTTATAAAAAACCAAAGTAAATGCAAAATAATTAATTAAATATAATTTAAAAAATATTAAGAAAATTTATAATTCTAAATGATATTATAAATAAATATTTTAAATATTTTATTAATCTTTAGATAAACATATAATCAATTATGTAATCTATATTTTAACTTAGAAATGTAGTTAAATATTTTTAAAAGTTAAATGAAAAATTATAAGGAAAACTTAAGAAATTAAATTTTTCTATAAAAAATGAATATAAAATTTACTAATTATTTAATTGATACTATCAGTTTTATTAAATTATTTAAAAGAATTACTAAAAGAAAAAAATAAAGTATAAATTAATTAATTTAAAAAATTAAAAAATATTATAATTTAAAATTTTATATTTAACAATAATTGTGTCTAAGATAAATATTATAAATAAAAATTTTATAAATATAGCATTGATTGACTTTTTAAATAAAGTAATTCAACAAAAAAATAATTATTCTTAGAAATTTTCAATTTAAAAATATAAAAAATTAAAAACGTTAAAAATGTTAAAAAATTCTCTAACTCTCAGATTTTTATAATCAGCCTATTCGAAGATAGTTTATTTTTATTATTTTTCACTGATTATAGATGTATATATGGTACAAATACTATTTTTTTTAATTTTCAAATTTTAAACTTCTGTTTAAGAGGAAACTTTTCAATATTTGAATAAATAAGTAAAAATTATTTAATTTTTTATTTTCTAAACTTAATATGAAATCCAGCTTCATTTTTTTTAAATAATTTAATTATTTAAATATTAGCATTCTAACTTTATATATTAAGTAAAGTAGCAAAATTAATTAAAATTTTGAATTAAAAGCTTATTTATTTTTTTATTTTATTGATTAAAATACGCCTATAAATAAAAAAATATGAAATTAGGAGCATTTTTTTAAAAGGAGAGTTACTGATTGTCTAAGAACAATAGATATACAAATAAAATAAGATTAAACTTTTTGATAAATTTCCATTAAAAAAATAAAATATAAATGATAGTAAATTTGAATATTATTGTTGCTTATTTAAAATTTAATATTATTTAAATATTTTAATTAAAATAAAAATTTCTAATAATTAAATTTTATAAAACTTACTCATTTATAATTACAAATTATAAGCTAAAATAATATTATTATAATAATAGTATTTATAATTTATTTACGTATCTTATATTTATTATTTTTATAAATTTAATTTCATAGAAAAAAATTAATAATGATTAATATTTAATAATTAATGCAATTATATCTAATTTATAATTAAAATCAAATTTTTATAGTTCTAGGTTTAACAGATTGGAAAATGCTATTTTTTTACTTAAAATAGATAATTAAAATTACATAAGGAAAAATTATTTATTTATAAAATAAATTATATCAATAGAGTATATATCCCTTCTTATTTTAGTTTAAAATATCCCTTTCTATTAAAATTTATTTTTAAACATTTTCGACGAAATTAATTATAAAAATCTATTTTGCAATCACTTAAAAACTCTATCAAGTTGATAAGTAATATTTATACTTTTATCGAAGAGAATTTCTTTCTAATTATATTATAGCAAGTGGTTATCATACTTTCAAATATATATAAAAATTAAAAAATGTGAGACTAAAATTTTAAAGCCTTTGCATTGTAAAAAAATGTATTTATAGATAATAAATTTAAACAAAGAAATTATAAAGTAAATAAAGAATATAATAGATAATTTTACATTATGAATGGATTCTTTTTATCTATTATAAAATATTTAATTTCTTATTATGTATTAAAATAATATATTTTTATATTTATAAAATAGTTTTAATTCATTTTTCATTAAATTTAGTTTATCAAAATCTTTATAAATTAAAAAATATTTAGATATCAAATTTAAAATATTTAATTTGTAAAATGATTAAAAATGTAATAAAAATATCTTATGATTTCAAGTTAAAATTAGAAATAAAAGAAAGTATAAAATTTATGTATCGTATTTAAAAAATATAATTAAACTTATTTAAT
The DNA here is from genome assembly GCA_946699065.1 of Loxodes magnus. Lineage (NCBI taxonomy): Eukaryota > Ciliophora > Karyorelictea > Loxodida > Loxodidae > Loxodes > Loxodes magnus. The sequence continues at coordinate 222,011 of CAMPDV010000425.1, forward strand.
ATATTAAATAGCTTAAAAAATAATTTTCTTTATTTTTAAACATTTTAAGCATAGTTTTAAATAATTTTAAATTATATATAGAAATAAATATTATTATTTTAATAATAATTATAAATCAAATAGTTTAATTTATATAATTCTTTCAAACTTTATTTAATAGCATTTTCATTTCTTATTATTTTTATTTTTTATGCATATTTATTTATAATTTTTATTATTAGATTCTAAATATTTTTAATAGTGAAATTTTATATTTAGTTTTTATTTGTTTCAATACATTTTTCTATGTTATAATTTTATTATTAAGTTGTGTCATTTATAATATTTATCATTATCTTTTAGATTAAATATTATCTTATATTTGTTAAATTCTTGTCATTTAACTTATTAATATCGTAATTATATTACTTAAAATTTAAGCATCAATTAATTTAATTCTAGCGAATATCTTCCAATAATTAAGTTTCTTCACTAATAAATTAAATTAATCTATTTTTTCTATATTTTTAAATTATGTTATTTCAAATTGTCATATTCTATTAAAAAATTACTCTGATGCTTAATAAAGTTTGAAAAGTTATTTTTTTATAATTTTTTCACTTAAATTATTTTATATCAAGAAAAATTTGACTAAAATCTTATTTATCACAGTATCAGATCAAGCTTTTTTTCTCAACTAGAATCAAATGATTAAGTTTTAATGAAATTCATAGTTTATTTAATAGTATTATTTTAATTTTTCATTTGTATTATTGATATCCTTTTTTATATAAAAGCTTCTAACTTTTGGAGTAAAATAAATATCTTTGGAATTAATGAGGAGAAAACGCATACTTAAAATTAAATCATTTGATACTATAAAGTTTTAGATAAAACAACTAATATTAAGTTTTGTAATTATTATTATATAAAATTGTTTCTCCATTATTAAGGAGTTTTATCCTCTCAAAAGTACAGCGCTTCAAGCTTTTCGGTGTTCGTTAAAATACTTGGGGCAACGGAAAGATTACACGTTCCCATCAGCGATTTTTTTAAATAGTTTTACCTTTCTACATTCCTGTCGGGCTTGGTTATAACTCCATATTCATCCTCTTATACATACTTCCATTCTCGTGCAAAAAATCTTGATCAGCCCAATTGCTTCTGTTCGCTTTGCTTATCAGAAATTCCTTTGTTTCTATTGAAACTTCTTACAGTTCCGATATAGCTTTTATTGGTTTTAGAAGCGAAAGCATCTCTTCTTGATCGGAATTAGTCTCATTTGAGATTAAGCTTAGGGTTTGACGATCATTGAGATCGATCCAGTATTTAGCTATTCCATTCTTGATTCTTTTAGGAGTTGAATTTCCTATTCTTATTTCACTACTTAATCCCTCAGCTAAGTTGTGTTTTTATCCTAATGGTGTTGGATGCTGAAGAATGCATCCATTTGCATTCATAGTCATCTATACGATCCCCGTCCATTTAATTCTTTTCTTTGTGGCTTGAAAATTAGTTTTTGTTCTAGTATTTCAACTTTTAAACCTCTTCATTGAAGTTCACCACCCTTAATGCAAACTACGCTACATCAAATTGCTCAGAGTTAAAGCCAAAAGATCGTTCCTAGTCACGCAATACCATTTCCTACTGCCTTCGAGGCCTCTCTTCCGTGTTTGGAGTTTACCAAGTTTGTTTCTGTCGTTTGCCCGGCTTTGGAAGTTGTTAGGTCTATTATTAGTTTTTTTGTTGATATAAAGGTTTGTCTAATTAAAGGAAAGACGTGAGGTTAGAAGAATGGCATCTCGGTTGCTCTCTTCCTTTTGTCTTTGGAAGAGGTAGTAAAGAAGCCCTATCGGATGTTTGAGATTATTTTTAATTACATATAAATTAATGTGATTTATAATGATCTAAGCTAGAAAAAACTTATAATTTAAGAAGTTAATAATTTAAAATAATTTAATTATTAGATTTAACCTTTTTAAATAAAATTTAGTTTTCATATATCTTACTAAATATTATTGCTTTTAAGAAAGCATCTTAAATATTTTTTATTTTAAGTTTTTAAAATTAAATTTTATTTTAAATTAAATTATTAAATTAAATATATTAAGCTAAATAATCTTAATTAGTTTTAGCTTTTAATATTGCTTCAATAAGAGTTTACAATATTATTAGAATATAAATATTTAAACGATAGTTTAATTAAAAATGTTTTTAAAGTTTCTATCTATATAGAGGAAAAAAAACTCAAACTCTATAGATATATTTCACATTACAAATGACTTGGATCACCATGCAAAGTAGCTTTCTAAATTTATGAGAAAGATGAAAAACATATAGGATATCCTGCCTCGTCTTCTATTTGCTGTTATATTCTTTCTTTTTCTTGTCGAAGATACTAATGTTTGAACAGCTTTTTATGAAGGAATACTTAATTCAATCGAAAGGAGGAGAAATAGAGTGGTAAATAATATCTAAGATTATAAACTAAAAATTTCATTAATACTCAATTTCCTCTTACATTTACTCTTATATTTCTTCCTGCTTTTCTTCACTTTCTTCTACATATTTTTGCTATATATCCTGATTTTTTCTTATAGTTTATCCTAATTACATTGCTATAAGACTTGCTTATTCTTTACCTGATTTTCTTCTTTTTCTCCAATTCATATCGTAATTGTTAAGCTTGGAAGTTTTTTCTTGAAAACCTCATATACTGCGCTATTTTAAGAAACTGTTCTTGCAATTATAAATAAAATATATTTGACTCCTAAAGGTGGAGTAGGCTTTTCTTCTTTATAACCATCTAATTTTCTCTTAGATAGCTTGAGCATTTTCTTCAGTTCAATCTTTTGCTATACCGAAAATATTAGTTTTTTATTATTTGCTATTTTAAGATGTATAAATTTGATTTGAAAAGGGAGATCTTAAGATTTGATAAATATTTAACATTTATTTAGTTTTATTTACTTTTTCTTATTCAGTTTATTAAGTACTAAGAACATTTTAAGTATTTTAGTCTATTTTTTAGTGGGAGCATTTTATTATACTAATCTAAGCATCTACTCTCCTGTTCAAACAGCACACCTATTAAACTTACTAGCTCCTAGAATAAATTCGGCAACTCCTGCTTCACTTAAGGAGCTTTTCCCACTTAGACAGATTGCTAAACATAGAATAGTAATTCCATTCAAATTTTTACAATTTTACCTTACTAAAAAATAATTCTTCTAAGTAGCATATAAGCTAGACATTCTTCATGGTCTCTAAAATACTGTTCTGAAGCAATCTAATTCAAAATTTCAACTTATTGTCGTATTTTGCACTGAACTTCATACTTTTTTGTGTAAATATTCAATCAGTTAATCACTTTCAAATATGCTTTTCATTTAAAGACTTGGAATATTTCTAGCAAATCTTTCCCAAATCATTCTAAGGATTTAATCAGATAATCCATCAGCTGTTATATTTTATTGATGAGTAAAATATAAACCACAGATAAAACACCATAAGTCGGTTATTTAAGAATGCTTTGCCATTTCAAAATATCTCATATTATAAAGTATGAAATCATAGTTACTAGGATCAAGAAAATTTATATAATCTCTATACTTTAAAGCTGGTTCAAGAGAGCTATTTCTCTTCATCATCAATTCTTCCAATAGCTATTCTCCTTACAATTTCTACTAAAAGCTTACCAAGTTTGTAACTTTCACGGATTATTCTCTTAGAATTATTTATACAGTGTTTATCATAGCCAATATATAGGTTAAATATATGTCTTCTCATGATTTATAAAAAACCATTAAAGTACCATGAATATATGCTAGATAAGACTAAACCATTTCAAAGCATATATTTTTTATTTCCCTTCTGATCTTAAAAACTTATTCCATACATCAGGCTCTAGATGTACGAAAGATGATATTAATCAGTTTTAGTTCTCTGGAAGTTTCTCTCTCCAAAATGCATTATTAATTATACTGCAAGGTAATAATCCTAAAACACCTAGCTAATTTACACGCTTCATCCAGACCCAATTATTTGTTCTAAAATACAAACAGGTACAGTTCTCGTTTGTAATGTTACGTCTGCTTCTAAAAAACTAGCATCAATTTCTCATCAGCTTCGGTTTTTCCATCATGATTTTTAAAGGTATCATTAAGCATTTCAATTCCTACATTTTATCTCAATAAATTTTATCCCAATAAATTTTATCTCTCTGTAGCCTCACTAAGTATGAGATGGTATTTAATAATTAATTATTGGAGGCAATCTTAATAAGATATAAAAAGTACAGGGACTGTAAATTTAATGGCAATAAAAAGTGTTAATTAATATAATAGATTTTTAGAATATTTATATTACCAAAGACGCGGTATTTGTCAGAATTAATTCCTTGAACTATTCTTCAGAGATAAAAAATAAAATGATATAATCACTAACTAAAAATAAGTAGCAAGATGTGCTTTAAAAAGTCTTAATTCTACTTTTAATTAATCTTACTTTATTGTCTTGAATTGGTTATTCTTTTAAAATTACATTGCAATGTATTATTTCAAATTCTATATAAAACTTCACACTGAACCTTAAATGGATCCCAACTCTGATGTAGCGTTTATTTTAACAAAGAACAGTAACCTTAAATATTTAAAGAATTCTAAATAAATGACTTAACATTTTCAAATAGAACTTTAAGATGCTAGTAGTAGCAAATAATTTTAAATAAAGTTTTAAATAAAATAGAATGAAAATTTTATTCAGATGTATTGGGAAGGTTGAGTGCGATGCCTATTTCACACCTTTATTTTGAAGATTAAGATAATAACATTGATTAATAGAAATTTCCAACTTATACTTACACAATATTAAACAAGACAATGATTAGAGAAATAGTATCAATTTTCAAATTAATGACCTTTAGTTATACTTTTTAGTATTATTTGAAATATAGGTACTATTAAATAAAACAATCTGAAATTTGCATTTGCAGAGAATAAGAAACCTATTAACATATTTCTTAATGTGAAGCTCTGCAAGATTTAATGGAAGAATTTAAAGACTTGAAAAATTATGATTTGCTTAAACTTATAACTTACAAAAAATTTAAATTAATCCTAACTTCCATACTCTAAGATAACTTTAACAAATTGACTTAAGAATTAAATACTTTCATTCAAAATTGCTTCATAGAAGAATTTAAATTTTAGAGTAAAAACGAACAAGTGAAAAAGTTAATGGAATAATTTTACTAGTGAGCAAGTGAAGAAGAAAACGATTGAAGAAAATTAAATCAAGATTATTGAGATGGAAGTCGTAAAACATTTTTTATTATCTATATGAAATATGGTAAACACATATAAATTTTAATTATTATATATTTTAATCAATATAAGTCAAAAAAAATAACCATTTTAATTTTTGACTTATTTTTTAAATTATATATAAAAAAAATTTAATTTAACTTAAATTAGAATTATAATTGAAAATATTATTAAAGTTAAGGCTTTAAAAATGAAAGCAAATGTTTTCATTACTAAATAATTTTTAAATTTAATTAGTAATTAGTTATCATTTTCATATTGTATCAAGATTGAAAATGCTTTGCAAGCACAACAATTTTTTTGTTTAATTAAAATGCTACAAAAATTTTAATTAATTTTAAATAATAAAAATAAAAGTTTAGACTTAAATCTTGAGTTATTTTCACCTTCAATTATCATTGGATAATTCCTTTATTCTTTTAATTCCATTTAAAGCTGCATTTTGTACTGATTTTCTTCTATTTTTTCTAATTTGCTGATTAGTTCTTTCTGCTTCTATTGTTAGTTTTGAGATTAACTGCTCTAGTCTTGTGATATATTTCAAAATGCGTTAAGGTCTCTTTCTTAGGTCACGAGTCTCGATTCTATTTCCTCTGCAAGTTCAAGCTTTACATTAACTTCTTATTGTCTTTCTTCAACATTTTTACCTCTTCTTGGAGGTCTAGCACCACTTTAATCAGCTTATTTACTATTATATGGTGAGATTCTAGACTTCCGAGCGCATAATATTCTTAGCCTATTTCCTAGGCTTTTCTTCAAAGGCGGGAGATTCATCCTGATGGGTGACATTTTTGTTACCCTTTTCCTGGTCCTAGCCTTTCTAGGATACCGTTAACTTCTACTTTTTAGGCGCCGCGAAGAATCCTGGTTTGAATACTGATATCTTTTTTTAAAAAAATAAATTTAAAAGATAATAATTTATAAAGATAAAATGTAAGATAAACTTTAGAATTTATAATTAATAAAATTAAAAAAGAAAAATTTCATTCAATTAACAGATAATCCTATTTTTTTAATTTGAATCCTATTAAAATAAAATAGATAAAAAGATATTTTAATTAATGTTATAATCTAAAAATATTAGAAGTAAAAAATGAGTAAAATCTTAAAGGATTCTTTAGTAATAATATTTCTAGATAATCGTTAGTAAAGAGAAAGAAAGTCACAAATTTTAAGATTTTTTATTAAATTTACGAAGAAAAAATTAATATTAAAATTCATTCCTAAAATGAATTACAATTTAAACATATTTAACTACAAATTTATATAAATTTTATATCTTTTTAAAAAGCTAAATTTTTATATAAATTAAAGAACTATTTCTAAAATTAAATAAATATTTTTATATGAATTAAAGAATTAAAAAATTAAAAAATGTGTAAGACAATTTCAAATAAACCTTTCTTAAAAAAAGTTTAGCGTTAAAAAATTATAAATAAATATACAATTACTAAAATATTTAAACTAAAAATTACATAAATATTCTTATTTAAGCAATCTTTAGTTTTAAATTCTAAAATTAAAATGTTATCTTAATTTAATAAATAGAGCGATAAAGATATCTAAAATTTAATAAATTCTAATAGAAAAAAGTCGAACCTAAAAGAGATAATATTTATAGGATATTAATGAATCTATTAAGTAAAAAGAATTTCTAAAGTTTTATTATTATTATTAAATAATTAATTCTTATGCTACATAATTATTTTATTTAGTTTAAACTAGCTAAAATGTAATAAACTGAAAATATAATATAAAATTAGTTGTTTAAGTTTAATAAATAAAATAGATTTAAAATACTTTGATTAATATATAGTTAAATATTCTAAAAGGGATCCTTGATTATGAAAGTTTTAAATTAGGCTTTTTAATAATTTGAATATGATTTAGTGATAATTTTTGATGATTTAAAGTGGGAAATAAAAGTAAATTAGGATTATTTAATAAATGATAATTGAATTTGATTAAAAAGGATAAAATGATTAGTTAGTATTTTGACTTAAAGTAGTTAATGAATAATAGACTAATGATTTAATGATTATATTGATTTTGAATAATAATGTTTATAGTTTTAAAATATTAGTAGTATAATCCCTTATAATGCTTTTATATTTTTGATGACTAATTTAAATTAATCTTTTTTGATAAAATAATAATTTAATTAATTAATTTTATTATTTTTAAATTAAATATACTAATTATTTATTTATCAATTCATAGTCATTTAACATTATAAATCTATTTATTACTTCAGTTTTTCTTATTTATTATGTATTCAGTAATCAAATTTGTAACTGCCTCATATATGTGTATTAGTTCAAAGTTTGGTAGATCTATTAGTTCTAACCTGTTATTGAGGTAAATGTTGTACAATTAAGATTTACATCTTTCTCTTTCTTCCATATATTATTCTCATGTACTTATGATGGGAGTTTCGTCTTATACTCCAATATTGCAGAATTTACAAATTATGATGTGCTATAAAGCAAAACATGAAGTATTGCTGATTAGGAGCCGAAAGATATAGAATAATAGCAGACTAATAAAATTTGTTAAGAGTAAATAATAATCTATTAGATTAGTTTTAAATAGCTTATATTAGCTAATCTAATACTTATATTATCTTATACTACAAAGAAACATATTGTGTTAAGTTTACTCCTTCTATTAATTCAGAAAAAAAAAACTTTATTAAAGTGCGCGTAGCACCACAATGGTGCGCAGCATTATAAAAAGTCAATTGAATACAAAAATAATAATGGAAGATAGTAAAAATATTTTTTCTTTCTTAAAAAAGCTTATGCTTTTCTTAATAGCAAACAACTAATTTTAAGAAAGAGAGTATTAATAGTGGTAACAATATAATATAGATTTGTATAGAATAATAGAAAAGAAGTAAGTGTAATATAAAGTAAAATAATTTAGGTATTATTAATTTAAAATGATAATTCCAAAAATAACATAAATAATAAATATTAGTTTGCTATAAAAAGAGAAAGTTATCTAAATGTATTTATTACATTTATATATTTTGCTTAGAATCAACATTATAAGTAATAAATTATATATTAGTTTATTATTTTAAGAGAGACTTTTATAAATAAAAAGTTTTAATGAAATAATAGTAAGAAAGTGGGCAATTAAAAGATTTTATCTTATAAATTCTAAAAATGTTTTGCTTTAAATAATTTGACGTTTTTTAATATTTATTCAAACTAATTAATAAGAAACTTATTTTATTTCATTTTTTTTAATTAGTAAAAAGCTTAAAGAAATATTTTTTTTGATTAAATTTAAGTGAAAAACAATAATTAATAACAGTAGATTTAAAAGAATTTTAATATTTTATTTATCATTTAAAAGGGTCTACAACGAAATAAGGTTTTCTTATTAAGAGTCTTTGATTTAAAGCACAAATAATTTGTAATTAATAAATGCATATTAAAGTTATTATAATAAGGATACAATTCTTCGTTATAAACTTTTGAAATAATAATTTATCCTTTTATTTAAAAGTAAAAGGATATAAAATAATTAAAAATGTAAAAGTATGTACTATTTGTTTAATATATTGTCTTGTTTTAAGACAAAAATAGAATTTTAAAATAAATGTTTAAGAAAAAAGATACTTATAAGTATGCTTAATAAATAATTTAATTGTTTAATTTTATTGGAATTGAGTCAGTAAAATTAATTGAGTTATTTTAATTAAAAATTTATAGAAGTAAGTTATAAAATTAAAATGGAGAAAAAATAAACGGAGAAAAAAGAAAAGCAATTTACTAAAAGTATTTTTTTAAGAAAACTCTTAAGAGCGAGAAGCCATATTTTAGGGAAAGTATCTCTACTTCATTTTAAGTATGAAATTCTGCCTAACTTATGCTACTAAAAGTTAATAAACAAGATTAATTATGACCAAAGTAAAGGTATTTCTTTAATATTTTTTAGACTTAATCCTTACTGGTCACACCTCACCTGTTAACTCGGTAGCCATATCAAGTGACCTGAATTGAATTGTATCAGGTTCAGGATATCCTGAAAATTCGATAAAGATCTGGAATTTCCAAACAGGTGTTCTCCAAAGAATTATAGCAGGAAATACTGATTATGTTTTATCGGTAGTAATCTCCTCTGACTCTAGCTATATCGTATCAGGATCTGGTGACAAAACCATCAAGATCTGAAACTTATAGACTGGCGCTCTCATAAGAACTTTAACGGGGCATACTTATCCTATTACTTCGGTAGTAATCTCCCCAGACTCTAGATATATTATATCGGGATCTGGAGATAAAACCATAAAGATCTGAAATTTCCACAATAGTGCTCTCATAAGAACTATAATGGGGCATACTTCCTTCGTTAGATCGGTAGTAATCTCCTATGACTCTAGATATATTATATCGGGATCTTACGATAACACTATAAAGATTTGGGATTTCTATACTGGTCAGCTTGTGCGAACTCTTACTGGACATTCAGGTTATGTTTTATCGGTAATAGTGTCTAAGGATAATAGGTATATAATATCGGGTTCTCGGGACAAGACAATTAAGATATGGGACTTCTTTTCTGGTTAGTGTATTCGTACTCTTTAAGGTCACTCAAGTTATGTATCAAGTATTCAGTTAAGTGTTGATTCAAGTGTTATATTTTCTGGTTCTGATGACAGAACAATCAAGATCTGGAACTTTGATAAGGGTGAGTGTATATAGACTTTGTAAGGGCATACTTTAGATATAAATTCTATAGCATTGAGTGTTGACAATAGATGGTTGGTATCGGGAGAATGGGACAGGACAATAAGAAAGTGGAGAGTTTCGAGTTGAGTAACTTATGATTTGACTTAATTAAATTTTATGATTAAAGATATAAGATATTGGTAATGAATTTAAATGAATGTTTAATGTTAACTATGTTTTTTGTTATATGAAGTGTTTGCTTTATTTATTTATTTATTTATTTATTTATTAAAAGGTTGTATATTCTTAAATATTCTTGGTTTAAAAAAAAGGTTGAGTAATATAGTTTATTGAAATTAGTGAGGTAAATGATTTAAAGTGGTAATATTTAAAAATATTAAAAATATAATTTTGTTAAATGAAGACGTAAAATAAATTTAAGTTTAATTTTATTCTATAAAATTTCTTATAGATTTATTTTTAGATTTGGTAAAAATTTCAAGTTGAGTATAAATTGTAATTTTGTTTTGTGGAGTAGTTAAAATATTATCTGTACATGCAAAGTTAGTTTATAACCTTGATTATTAATTAAAAATTTTAATTAAGTATTTTATTTTATTTTAAATTAACTTTTAATTTTTTAAATTTTGTTTTTTATTATTTATTTTTTATTTAATTAATTTCAACTAAAAAAATTTTCGGACCAGAAACTTCTTTCCGATTGCACAACCCAACGCTCTCTTTTTATGGATTAATGGGGATATCCTGTTGTGCTCCAGGCAAAGCTGCTGGGAGCTCCATCGCTATGAGCAGCCAGGCTTCAAGCCCCTACCAAGAGCGGATAATCTCTAAGACAGTGTTCCCTTCAGAAATTGACTCTGACCAGGGACTTTCTCAGCGACAGGAATGGAACTTGTTCCTAGCCATAAAACCAGAAAGTGTTGCCACGAAGGTCATTCTCAGCTCTCACCATCTTTTCAATTATTATTATTTATTTTTTATGATTGACATTTATTATTGCTTATTATTATTTATTAATTATAATTAATTGTTATTATAAAATTTTAATATTTAAATTTAATATTTTTCGTTACCGATTGGAAAATTAATTTTTCTGATAATAAGTTTTATTTATCTTTCAGGTTCAGAGTTTAAATTTCATAAAAAATAAAAATTTGTTTTTTTGCTCAGCGTTTTGCACTACCAAAGATTTTCGGCACGGAATAAATTTAATTATTTCGGGATAAATAAATCTAAATATGAATAAATTATTTTATTTCGGAATATAAAAACTAAAAAGGAATAAAAAACACCTAAATAGGAATAAAAAATTTTGAAAATAGTTTTCTAAAATGATTTAAAAAATATTTTTATAAAATAGTTTTTGAAAGCGATTATTCCAAATATTTGTTGAAAAATTTTAAAAAAATTTGTTTTTTTTAGGAAAATGAATTTTTATAGCTTCCTTTGATTAAAAAATTTTTTTCGAAAAATTTCAAATTTGTTATTTGCTCAGTGATTTATACTACCATAGATTTTTGGGAAGGAATAAATTAATTTTTTTTTATGTAAAAAATTTTTGAATTTTGAGATTAATTTAAATTTTTTCAGGTAAATGTTATTAAAATTAATTTAAATATGTTTACTCTTGTGTTTTTGATCAGGTTTAATTTTAATTTTTATGTTCAAGATGTTACGTTTCTAATTAGAAAAAATTTTTTTGATAGTAAGTTTTTTTATTTATGTTTCAATTTCAAAGCATAGATTTCATGAAAATTTCAAATTTGTTATTTGCTCAGTGATTTATACTACCATAGATTTCTGGGACGGAATAAATTTAATTATTTCGGGATGAAAAAAGTTAAAAGGGAATAAAATTTCAAAAAAAATTCCAAATATAAAAGATTTTTGAAAAAAATAAGAATTTAAAAATTTTTTTAGTTTAATTAGAATTTGTAAATCTCTTTTTAAAATGGTATTTTGTAAAAATGAAAACACTTATTTTTGTTTTAAGGAAAAATATTTGATTTGAAAAATTTTAGCAAATTTTTGTTGCTTTTTATTTCAAGAAAAAAATTTGATAAGTTTAATTTTTTTGAAATGATAAAAACAAAAGTTATTGTTTATGTTTTTGATAAAAATGCATTTTTTTTACTTGGATGTAAAATTTTTTAAATTTGAATTTCTTTTCGAGTAAATGAAAAAACTAGTGATAAAATTTTTAAATTTTATAAGAATTTACTTAATTGAACAGGATCTCAATTAAAAAGGAGAGAAAAGAAAGTAAAGAATGAAATTGTGAACAATTATTTTTTATTTTTTAGCTCTGAGTCTTACACTACAGAAGATTTTCGGGATGGATAAATTAAAAAAAAGGGTTAGAGTTTTGATAGATATAAAAATTTTTAGCAATACTTTTTAAATTAAGATATCAAAGATTAAGCTTATGAACTTCTTGACATATTGCTAAATAAGTCTGATGAGAATCAACATATACTGACGGGAGATTTCAACACCCTTTTATAAGGTTTTGTAGACAATCCTGAAAATAATTTGATAATACATATAGATTATAAGAATTTCTCCTGCTAAATGTCCTTGAAATAATGAATGATAGTAACGTTAATACATGTATACAAAAGAAACTGTATAATTGTGGTTTAATGATTATTCATTATAAGCACCAGGTTAAATTAAAAAAATGGAAAATACTTAAAATTCACTAGTTTTAACTAGCGACTCTTCTTTAATTGATTATTAAGAAGCTGCAAACTGATAGATCAAACACAGGCAGGTGCATAGAAACCTCCAAATAAAAGAAAAGGAGTTGATACAAATAAATAAGTAAACATAATAATGGATTTATTTAGAAAATTACTAAATATCTGTAGTCAAAAACTATAAAATAAATTCTTACACGTTCCAATGAAATCAATTCGAAATTCTCTTCATCGTGAACATCAATTGTAGCATCTATTGAAAGAAAAATAAATCTATAGGTAGAAAACTAGTTTAAACGCCTAATATATTACCGCAGAATATACAAAAAGATCATCGAAGAAATCTTTGAAAAATTAAGATATTATCTAAGACACTCCTATCTCTTAAGATAAGCTTTCAAATCTGAATTAAATTTAAATAAAAATATCCTTTTACAATATAAAAAAAGTACATAAACTTAAGATTTATTTTTTAATAACAGTAATCAAATTCGATTAAATTGAATGTAATAAAAACAGTTAAAAGTAAGGCAATAATATTATTTCTGTTAATTCAAAATATCACTATTTATTTGATCTTTAGAATTAAAATAAACAACTATAATAAAATGGTGGCCCGATAAATGCAATTCAAAATTAAGCAATTAATAATTCGTTTAATGAAATTAAATTTTTTTTAGGTATAAAAGTACTTAAATAGGATATATAAAGACTAATAGATAAGAACTATTTGCTAAATGAAAAGTTAGATAGTACAGAAACGAAATACGAACTAGAAAAATAAACCTTGATAAATAACTAAGAATCATCAAAAGCATATTATAAAGCATATATTAATAAAATTAATTAGAAATACAAAAAAATAAAATTAGTTACTAAAATTTGCCTTATAATATTATTAGGAAAAGCTATTTAAAAAATAATTAAATATTATAACAGATAAAAAATAACCTATTAATAATTTTAAAGTAGAAGATTAAACTGAACAATTTCATTAGATAATGTTACTTATAAATAATATCTTTCTTTAGTAAAACATAATTAATAACTACTTTAGAACATTTTTAAATAAAAATTTGAGAGGACTTAGTTTTCATTTTAACCCAAAGAGTAAATAATACTCCAACCCTGGCATTTGAATCCCAATTAGGTACTTTTACTTTCCAAATATCTAATTACTATATCATAATATAACAATGCTAAAACTTGTCCATGCGAACTTCCTTACATAACTCCATTGTTGTATTATAATCAAATGAAAGTCTTCTTTTTATTGAGTCAAACATTTTTTCAACATCTATCAGTGTTGCTATCAATTTAGTCTTACATTTAGCACGTTTCCGATAATTATCAATTATTTGTTATATTACTCAAATTTATTAAGTTTTTTATCTGATTTTTATAAATCCCATTTATGAAGGGTGAATCAAATTTCTCTAATAAATCAGATTGTATAGTCTTTTTGTTAAAGCTTTATCATATAGTTTTATAATAATATTAATAAGAGAAATAGGTAGTCAGTTTTTCCAGTCATCTTTATTTCCTTTTTTAAATATTGGAATTACCGTCAATGTATTTAATTCCTAAGGGATTCTTCCAAATCTTAACATATTATTCAGAAAAGAGTAAAAAATTATTAACAAATATTATCCACCATATTTCAGAAGTTCGTTTTTTATTCTGTCTGGATCAGCTGCTTTTCCATTCGTAATTTCTTTTATAATTTCTTGTATTTCTTGTATGGTAAAAAGATTAAGTCTTTATAAAATGAGAGTTGATAATCTTTAATTTCTTAAATACTATCTTATATTTTATCTATTTTTTAATTACTAAGAATTATTTATTATTGAGTTATATTAGAATGTTTGTTAAAAGTACAATTTTCCCATGGATCGTTGGATTTATTTTTTATTTCTTAATTAAAGTTCATTTAATTTATTATTTTAGGGTTTTTAATTTTCTTAGTATGTGAAAATATTTTTTTAGCATCTCCATTTAGAAGTAAAAGTTTCTTTTTTGCTTTGTTTTTTCAAACTTTCACAAATTAGACTTGAAGTCATTCAGAATGTCGTTTCACTTTTTCATGAATATTAGTTACTTATTAATTTATTTTTCCAGATTTAGGTTATGCTTCTCATATACTGAGTTAGCCCTTTTAGGCCTACATATTTCTTAATAAGATCTCGAGGAAATTTGTTATAACTTGAGTCTGGAATAAAGAATCCTAATGTTTAATCAGCATTTTATTAGAAATTATTTTTGATAAATTCATATTAAACTTCAAGATTATCTTAATCTATCTAAAAGAATTCTAGATAAGTTTGCACGAAAGATTCTAAATATTTTTGACGATTTATTGCATTTTATAACCTATTTATTTTATATTTCCTCAAATTCTTGCTCATAATCAATTAATCGCATATAAAATTAAGTTTTGTTTTATAAATCAATTTGCAGGAAAAAATTTTATATTTAAGCTATAATATCATCTTATTTCTGTTTATCTTATAAAAGGATTGTTTTTAAGAGTTAATTTTTTATCTCTAAATAATCTAACAATTTTTCAGACATTATGAAAACATATAATTACAATCTTTAAAATATAAATAAAATAGATCAATTAACAAAAAATAATAACTATTTTTAATTAGAAAATGAATATTAAAACATTTTAATTAATTTCTTGATAAGATCTTTTAAATTGAAATAAGTTGCTTTTTTTAATTTATTTTAAATAAAGCACTTTAAATATTATTATGCTTATAAATATTTAGTATCTTAAATTAAAAAATACTATATTTTATATTAAAGCAAACATTTATTAAAGGAATGCTTAAATTATAAATTATAATTTAGTTGTCTAATAATTTAGAATATAACAAAAATAGCTCATTTTTAAGGTTATTTATGAAATTGTGTACTATTAACATTATCGGCTTAGTAAAAACTTTGCTTTTTATTATGCTATATATGTTTCATTTATATTGTTCGAAATATTTTCCATTTTTTATAGATATAATTATAATAGTTATTAACTTACACTTTGTATATTATTTTATTTAATTCAAAAGATTAAAGCTTTTCTTTTAACCTTTTTTGATATAATGAAGCTATATTGATTTCTTAATTATTTACACTTTCATTTTGCTAATTCGTATTATTTAATATTAGAATATAATTTTATTCTTATTTTAGATGGAATATAAGATAATTTACAAGAAAGTGAAGATTTTTATAATTTTGCATATATTCAAATTATTTATATAGTTTACTAGCAAATGTTTTTATATGATAAACAATAAATGAATTTTTTTTAAGTTTTCAACTTTAATAAAATAGCTTCATTAGGAATTCAAATTTTAAGATTAAATAAATAAAATCAATTTTTACATGTACAGTAGATATATTCAAGTTGCTTAAAATCAGAAAGTTTATCTTTAAAACAATTCCTTTTAATATTACGAAATGAGAACAAATTTTAAAGATAAAAAATATTTAATATAGCAATTTTTTCTTAAAAACTCGTTTTTCTCTCCTAAATTAACATCTTTTCGCAAAATAAAAACAGATAATTAGTCGTAGTAAGCTCTTTTCAAAACTCTTTTACTCATCTTTTCGATTTTTAATGTTTTTCTAATTATTATAATAAAGCAGAATATTTTTAAACTTGATTAATAAATTTTTGTTTCTATATTTTATATAGTTAGGATAGATATATTATTTAGATCCTTGTTTAATTCCTTTTTTTAGATTCTTTGTAAATTGGCCTAAAATTTATTATTACAGATGTATTGTACCTCATTTTTTCTATTTGACTGTTCAAATTTTTATAAATGGAATTTTAAATTCCTTTTAGATTTGTTTTTTAACAATTCAGAATACCTACTATAAGCGGTAAGCACTCTAATAGAGGTTTTCTTTACTAATTTATTTCTTCCTAAAATTGTCATTTATTTTTTTATATTTACTTCTTAAAAGTAATTTAAAAAAATTTTCAAATCTTTTAAATTCTATCTCTTTAAGAAAAGGATTTATCCATCCCGAAAATCTTTTGTAGCGAATAACTCAGAGTGTAAAAAGGATAATATTTTCACGATTTCATGGTTTATTTTATTATATCTCCTTTCTTCTAGAGATCCTTTTCTTTTAAATAAATTCTTATAACATTAAAATTTTTTAAAGCGAATTTTTTCATTTACTCAAAAAGAAGTTCAAAATTAAAAAATGTTTTTACTTCAAAACATAAATAATAATTTTTTTATAATTTCAAAAATAATTTACCTTATCAAAGTTTTAAATCTTAAATTGAAGTTTATTAATTAAAATATTCAAGAATATCATTTGCAATCTAGAATGAAATAGCTTCTAAATTTCATTTTTTTCTGAATAAATTAAAATAATCAATCGCAGCAAAAAGGCATGCTTGATATTTAAAAAATATTTAAGATTTCAAGTAGTTACAGATTGGATATTGAGCATGGTTTAACAAGTGTTTCTTAAGATAAAATAGAATAGCAAACGTTTTATAGAAGAATTAAATAATTATAGAATTCCAGTGTTTCTAAATGAAAAAAAAAGAAATCACTAAAATTTAATTAATCAAAGTCATAAATAAAAAAGCGGTAAATAAATGAGAAATGTACATGTCCAAAGGGTTGCCAAAATATCTACTTTAAACTTATAAATCTAAGAATTGTCCTTTTGAAAAAACGAAAAAATATAAATCCTTCTAGAACTACAAATATTCAATGGCTTTTATTAAATTTAGATTGAAATATTCATGCAATAGCTTGAGATCTAAATTTTCGAAGTAGCATAATTGTACACACTCTTTAAGTTTTTCAATTTCTTGATTATCTTAAATCAAAAATTTTCAGTTGAGTTTATTTTTTATATTCTAAAGAATATAAAAACTGCTGTCTTTTTCTCCAACTTTGCAATATCTTAGACTTGAATTTGCTGCTTCATTCATTACACTATTCAATAGACATAAATTTAAACCCCAAAATTATAAAAGCATTCATACTTTAGTCTCTTGAAAACATTATCAGTCTAATCCTTTAAAGCTCTATCTGCTTAACTTCCCTTTTCTTCATTTAGATCATACTACTCTAATTGATTTCCTTATATCTCTAAGCTAAAATAAATCTAAAATATTAACTATCATAAAAAGCATTAAAGCTAGATTTTATTTTTAAATTAGTTTAATATACTTATTACCAAATCTCTTGTAAATAAAAGCTTAGAATGAAATATATAGTATATTTAAAGGTTTAATGTATCTTGTTAGTTTATTAAGATACATAAATAAGAAGTATTATACAGAATTAGGCTATCTTTAATTAAAAATACTGAGTCTAGTAATCTTAATAATTTATTAGCTCTACTAATAAAGCTCCAATATAATAAATAATCAATTAAATACTTTAATGGATTTATTAACTCTAAGGCTAGTACTTTAAAGTTGTTTTTTGGTCAGTTTGAACTTGCTTTCTTCTCTATCATTTCAATTTACTGTTCATTGATATGTAGTTTCTCGCTCATGCACTTAGTTTGTCTTTCTTTAACGGAAATTTTTTAAGAAGATAAACTGAAAGAAACTAAGCCAGCAACTAAACTATCTTAATTGATTCATATAAGCAAGCAGCTACTTTGAAGGTAAATCTACTTCCTAACCTCAATATTGTAAATCTTCTAAAAAGAATAATATGAAGTTGTCTATTTTCTTTTACGAAAATCTTAAAAATAAATCTATCTAATGTTTTTTGTTTTAAACTCCAGATTCTACTTATTAGGTAAGTAAATGATATACATGTTCCTTAATCCTTAATTCTTGTAGCTTATATTGATTATTTTTTTTGCTTTTTTCTTTCCTTTTAAAGAAAGTTGCTTAGTATCTTTTTACTGCTAGATTAAACTCCTCATTGTAGCTTAGCTCCAAGACGTAACTTGCAATATAAAAAATTGAAAGCAGGCAGGTTAAACATTTTTTACTAGTCAGTTTTACTTGGCAATTATATTCAGCATGTTAAAAACAATAGGAGACTCATTGAGATTCTTTAATTTTAAATATCTTGCGTTGCTGGGATATTCCTATAATTTTTTCTTTTTTTAATTCCTTTAGCTCAAATAATTCTTTCAAGAGTAAGAATTCTTGTAAACCTCTGATGGTTTTATCAGATAATCTTTTAACTATATTTAGCTTCTTCTCAAATCTACCCGTTTATATCCAACGAGGTCTGGATTAAAAGTAAACGTTTATTTCCTTTCTATCTTTGAAGATGTGACTTTATTTTAAAGATAAAGCTTCATACTGGGAATGCTTTATTTTTGGTATTTAATTTTTTTCTGTTTCTTTGATTTTTATCTGGATATCAGGCTTATTATTATATATTATTAAATCGCCATAGTTGTTCGAAGGTGAACAACAAGGGACGGCTTCATCAGAGATTGGGGAAGCTAAGTACCCATAATCGACTTTATGTCTTCCTCTGCTTTGGCTTGACCTCGAGACATAAGATTCTTAGACCTTCGGCACTGGCTTAATTTGGATTGCATTCTGGAACAAAAAAGAAATAATATTGCGAGTTTCATCAGAGGTGTGGAATTTAAGTACCCATAATTGACACATGTCGTCCTCTGCTCTGGCGATGCAATGAGACACAATCCTGCCATGTCCTTGGACCTCCAACAAGTATTAAAGATTATGAGTATTCTTAAATTATATCAGTATTGAACATTTTTATATGTACTGAATAATTATATCAGTATTGAACAAGGTTTATCAGTATCTGATAATTTTATCAGTAAGAAACTTTCTTGTCAGTATGAAACATTTTTTTTTAAAGAGTTGCGCACCAACGAGAGTGCTACGCGCTCTATAATCAATTTTATTTATTTATATACATCAAAATATAGTAAAAAAACTTACAAAGCTTGTTTAATCCGCCATATATTTTTCTTTTTCTGTTTAACAAATAATTCCTACTATAAAAATATCACAATTCTAGCAATGAAGTTAAGTAGAAATCAGACAGCAATTTAATGTTCTCCATAACCTTCATCAAAGAGTTCAAAATTTTTAGCAATCCTTAGAGAAATTAACATCACTAATAAGAATCTCTCGTTTGGAAGTATTTGATGCTTTCAAATATTTCTTAGATGAATTCATAGACACAACTAGGCAAGCAACTAATGACAAATATGAGATTATTCGAAACCTCGCTTTATCTTAATTCTAAGCACGTTCTTAGTGTCTATTATTTGCTTCATTCAACATTCTCTACTTTTTACTAAAATTTTGTTTATAGAAATTGATATCTGACTCTCACTTTTAGAACACTATTTCTTATTAAGATAGAATTAACTTTTTATCTTGCAAATTTTTCAATTATAGTTCCTTTATTCACCATATCAAGATCTAAAGAAATTGCCAATCAACTACTTCAAGTAACTTTTTAAGCTTCACATATTACTAGACTAGACTAAGCTTTTTATTAGATCTTACTATCTTGAATCTACTCAACTGATTGCTATTAAAACGTAGTAACCTAATTACATCTCACTCACTATAACTACAAATAATGCTAAACCTTAATATATTTAAAAGTAGTAAAAGCTTCTTATTTTAGTAGCAACTTATTTTAACCTAAATAGACAAATAATTAGATATTAAAGTAGCAAGGATATAAGATTAACAACCTAACTTAATTAACTAATCACTATATCCTAATTTTAATAGCCTAGCATTATTATATTACAGTTACTAAGACTACTTGACAGTGAAGGGAGGAGAAGACCACCTAGAGATCAAGTTCCTATTGGTTGGATAGGGAAGTAGGAAGCTTTTAAGTAGACGATCCTTCTTTAACACTTTAATTTAAATTTAAATTTAAACAGTTACTAAGACTATTAGCAACCCTTTATTTTAACAAAGCAGGTTATTACTATTATATATTTAGTGCTTTAAAGACTATAGGAGATACAGTCTAGGATATACATAAAAGTAATAGAAAGGCTATAATATATATAGAGTAAGACTTTTATATCCCTATTTAGATACAAATAGTAGCTTTTATTGAAGACATTAAAGAGGTAGACTAGAATATTAATTTCTATATAGATTCATTTATAAGATTAAATATTTAAAAGTACAAGAAAGATATGAATGTCTAAAAGTACGCTATTCATAATCTAACTTACTTTATGATTTCATTTATCTTATCTGATATTTTGGAAGCATATACAATCATCTTTCACATCAAAAGTTATTTAATCAAACTCCATTCAAATTTATTTTACTTAATGTATTGCTGACAATAGATCTAATATTTTCTATCAATGCGTTTATTAACGAATGAATCTCTGTTAATTTCTAGTTTTTCAGCAATCCTATGAACTAATAAAATTCTTAATTTATTACCTTATTTCTTATCGTAAGTAAATATTATATTTATTCAATTAATGTATAACAATCCAACTATTAAATCTAAACAATCTTTAACTGTTTTAAATCAATATAATTAAATTTCTATTTATAGGTAGTATTCATCCTTAGGCACCAACATATATTATATTATAATTTCCGATTTGTACCTATTTATTAGCAATTTCTTTTAATCTTATATCTATAAATTTTCAAATATATGATGCTAGCTTATTTATTTATCTACTATTAATAATCTACCCCATTTTAATTATTTTTACTCTTTATTATTTTTTATTTATTTTGAAAGAGTTAATCAATTAATAAAAGCTGGTAAATTATGTAATGAATAAGGTGTTAGTATATTTAAAAATTTAGGCAATTTCTTATAATTTACAGTATTTTACTTAATTAGTAGTATCATATTGTTAAATATTTTTATTAGTTTAAATTTTCCTATTCCAGTTGATCCTAATGGAAGAAGTATGTATTAGATATTTTGCTTTGTAAAATTAAATAAATTAAATTGCTAATTTTTAATTTATTTATAGTTGAATATCTATAATTTCTAATATTTTAAGTTTAACTTTATTCTTTTATTTTTCATTTTCTAGTTTTTTTTCTGAATTTATAAGCTAATTTTGTTGGATAATGCTTATTGCTTATTAATTCTATATCAAATATTTAAAACACATCTTCATTGTAACTTTCTCTAGAATTATTTCTTTTAAATATACAGTCAGTATCTTCTTAATGTCACAGGTTTATATGAAAATGAATTAATTTTAGCAATTTTAGGTAAAATATTTTTGTTTATACTTTTAGGATCTAAAAAAATAATTTATTAGATTATTATTTTTTTAATTTTTAGTTCCTATAGTAATTGCTTTTTTTCTATACTAAATAATAGAATCAATTCATAACAAGTTATATTTTTTAATTCTTTGCTACTACTCTCAAATAAACGATTCGGAGTAAAGTTTGTTTTGAATTATATGCAAAAAATATCGTAATTTATCTTCAGAAAATAATGCTTATTATTAATATCTTTCAAATTAATCAATATCTTTATTAGATATTAGATTAGATTAAATTTTATTAAATTTAAGTTTTCGTTATTTACCTCGACTTAGTTTTAAATTTAATGAGAACATTTGCAAATTATTCTACTTTCCAAACTTCTCAATATTTCTAAAATTTTATATTTCTCAAAAAGGATTAATTCAAATATATTTTAATTTACTATTCTACGTTATAAGAGTTTTAATAAATATCTATTTCCAAAATACTTTACAATCCAATATTTTTATTTTACTTTTTGTCATATTTTTGATTTTATACTTTAGTACATTATTAATATCCAATACAAGCTAAGCATCCTAATTGGTTATTCATAATTGAAGTTAAAGTTTCATGAACGGCAATATAAATTTATCATTCCATCAGGATTTTATAATTTCCTTTTAATAAAAAAGCCAATTTCTTATATCTTAACATATAATCTTAATTTGTGGTTTAGTTCTTTTGCTATTTTTATCGACTTTCCTTTTTAATTTGTTGGTTTATTTAGTTTTTATTTAATGTTAGCTGCATTAGTGTAAAACGATACTAACTATAATTCTAATTAGTTTGATTAATTTAATTTTTTAACACCAATAATGATGTTTTATTTTAGCTAAAATTAAAGTAATATTCTCTAATGTTGCTGTTTATACTTATATATAATGAATATGATTAATGATATAAAATGTATTATGTAATATATGCTTCATACTTATAATTCAAATCTAAATTAATCTTTATTATAATTTAGTGAAGAGAAAGTTCCCTATAATTCTCTATTAAAGTAACTAGTTTTGCTATTTTACTAACTGCTACTTAATTTATTACATATCCCTTTTACATAATCTAGATATTTTCATCTATTTTTAGTTATTTTTAAACTAAATAACTAAAAATAAAATAAATCTCATTTACTAAAGCTAAAATTAATAGAATAGCTTCTATAATTTATTCCTTTTAAACTATTATTAAATTACAATACTTTAAAACCTTAAACTTTCTAGATAAGAAAGGAAAATAGGCTATTAAGGATATAATAGATTATATATAAGGATAAATTTAATTCGAAAAGATAATTGCCAATCTCATTAGTATCCACAGTGCAAGAAATATTCCATTATAAGTCTTGCCTTACGTTACTATATTAACTTTGAGTAAGTTTCATTAAAGCATAAAGTAAACATAGCTACAGACCTAAAGACAATCATATTAAGAATCTCTCTTAGAGCATAAATTTATTTCCTCCTAGGTATGAATTTTATCTTTTTAAGGATTTTAGGAGATTATTTAGTATATTAAGATTGAGAGAAGCACATAACGATACTCCTTCAGACTTTTTATTTTATACATAAGCACTTTTTTAAATTTTCTTTGTAATTGAATATTCTTTTTAATAATCTAAGTTATAATGAAACTTAGAGCTATTGAAATCCTTAATACTTTTAATTAAAAAACTTTAGAATGCTGCTACAAATGTTAAATTTGATAAAATGATATAAAAATAGAAATAGTATCCAGTTTATAAAAGGATATAATAATTAAAATTAATTTTAGAGATTATAATAAGTAATTGTATGATATAAAAAGGATAAAGGATAAAATTAAGTTTATAGTTTTAGAAAAGAGCTCCAGGGTTCACTTGTTTTTGTTCCTGCTCTTTCCTGAACTAAAGGACTGCGTAGGACTACATTAGTCCGCCATCCTTGTCTCTCCCTCATCCACTAATTATCGTTATAGTTTCTTCTTCCATTTTTATAAAACTCGTTGTTTCTTGAGTTGTAGAATTTCTTTCTGTATACTTATCCTGTTCTTGCTGGACATATTCTGAAAAGTTAGTCTAATATTTATTACTTGTTAATTTTTTCAATTTCTTGTTTCTTCCAGCATTTTTTCCAGCGATGATTTTTCTAACATAAATAGCACCGAATCTTTTTGCGATAATAATTGATCTTATTTATTTCTTATTATTAGAATTCCGATTCGATTTCCATTGGGATATTTGATTATTAATCTTATTAATCTTATAATTTTTAAATTATTACTTGTTATTATTCTTGTTTTTCTTAAAGTTGCTTTATTTGATATTCAATTTAAGAAAAATGAAATTGGAACATTTGAGGGACTTCGTTAAATTATTTATCAATTTATTCCAATTTAATTACTATTTACGATTAGATTTTATTTAATGATTCATCTATGGATGGGAATTATAGGTTTAATTATTCCATTAATTTTTCTAGTAAGTTTTCTTAATTTTCTATTTTTTATCTTTGCTTTTTCAAGTCATATTGGATATTTGATATCCTTTGCTGAACTGATTATGCAAAGGATTCCTTAGATTATTAATCTTTATCTTATTAAGACTATTCTTCAATTAAATTAGGTTATTCTTATTTTTTCAAGTATTCGTTAATAGAGGTCTATTATTTCTTAGGTGTCATTTTATTTTTAATTTATATTTAATAAAAATGCTCCTAGTTTCATATTTTTAATTATATGCATATTTTAATCAATAAAGTTAAATATATTTTTAATTCCAAATGTATATTTATTTTACTCTACTTAATATTTAAAGTTAGAATGTAATATTTATATGAATTAAATTGTTTAAAAAATGAAGCGAGTTTTCATATTAAGTATATAAAGAGAATTAGAAAATAATAATTTTTACTTAATTATTCATTTAATTAAAAGTTTTCACTTTAGCAGAAGTTTAAAGTTTGATGCTAAAAAAATTGTTATTTGACCATAATATACATCCACAATGGATAATAAATGGTAACAATAACCTATCTTCAAATAGACTGATTATTAAAAAACTGAAAGTGTGAGAATTTTCTATAATTTTTAATTTTTATATTTAATAATAAAAAATTTCTAGGAATAATTCAATGGGGAATTTAAGAGAATTAAATATTCTTTATTTATCTTAATCATAAATATTGTAAAGTATAAAATTTTAATTTTATATTTTTAACTTTTAAATTAATTTATTTATACTTTAATTTTTTCTTTTAGTAATATTTTTAAATAATTTAATAGAAAACTGATAGTATCAACTAATTCATAAGTAAATTTTATGTTCATTTTTAATTGAAAAATTTAATTTCCTAGGTTTTCCTTACAATTTTTCATTTAATTTTAAACATTTTTAACTAGATTTCTAAAGTTAAAATCTAGATTACATAATTTATTATATGTTTTATCTAAAAATTAATAAAATATTTTAAATATTTATCTAAAATATCCTTTAGAATTATAAATTCTCTTTAATTTTTTTAAATTTTATTTAATAAATTTATTAGCATTTACTTTTATTTTTATAAAATACTAAGAAATTTTATTTATAACTAATTATTTTAATTTTTTTTAACAAAAAGAAAAATATTAATTTTCCTTAGATTTTTTTAATTTAAAATATTTTTCTTAATTTATAGGATATGCAATCGCAGTTTTATTAAATATTTGTATCTAGAAGATAAGAAAATTTCCTATTAGTATCTAATTAAACCTATCTAATTTAGCTAGTTAAAATACTCAGAACATTCGCAAGTACAGTTAATGTAAAAAGAGTTTTTCTTTTAAGTTTATGAATTAATATTACTAAATGAATTAGTAAAGGAATATATAATATATAATCACTTAATTTTAAGATAAATAGAGTTTTTAGATATGTGAATAATTGAATCTATTGAAGATTTAAATTAGCTTTTCTTTATTAAATTATATAAAAGAATAATATTTTCTCTTTACTATTTACTTTAGTATATATAATTACCAAATGTCTTATTTTTTTAACTAGTATCATTAATACTTTAAATTTAATATATTCTTATACTCAGATAAAAATTCTTAGCTTAGATAAATTAAGACTAATTATTTAAAAAATGTACCTTTTTTGTTAGTTTTAAAGGAAAGTTAATTAGAATATGCAAAAAGATAGTTAATAAAAAGGAATATATAAATATAATTTAATTTAGGAAAATTATAAATAATCTAAAATTAAAACTTATTTTAATGTCTAGCTTCAATAATTCTATAACTATCTTATCATCTTTTTAGGTTTAAATCTTTTGTAATAAGATTAATAAATGATGATATGCTATAAAGCAAAACATAGAGAATTGTTGATTAGGAACAATAAGATATAGAATAATAGTAGATTAATAAAATGTATTAAGAGTAAATAATATTCTGTTAGATTAGTTTTAAATAACTTATATTAGCTAATCTAATACTTATATTATCTCATACTTATTACAAAGAAACATATTGTGTTAAGTTTACTCTTTCTATTAATTCAGAAAATAATAATAGAATATATTATAAATATATTTTCTTTCTTAAAAAAGATTATAATTTTCTTAATATCAAACAAGTTATTTTAATAAAGAGAGTATTAATAGTGGTAACTATATTTTTTAGATTTGTATAGAATAATAGAATTAAGTTTTTATCTTTAAATAATCTAGAATAATTTAGGTATTATTAATTTGAAATGATAATTACAAAAATAACATAAATAATAAATATTAGTTTGCTATAAAAAGAGAAAGTTATCTAAATGTATTAATTATAACTAATCTAATATCTAAATTAAAGAGAAATTAATTAATAACTAATAAAGCTAAAAGGATAAAATATTAAGTATTTAATATACATAATTAAACATATTAAAGCTTATTTTAATAATAAAATTAAATATTACTATTTAATAATTGTAAGATAAAATTAGTGATACACCATTTCTAGTTAATTTAAATATTTACTTTCTACTACTTATATTTATTACATTTATATATTTTGCTTAGAATCAACATTAAAAGTAATAAATTATATTAGTTTATTATTTTAAGAGAGACCTTTATAAATAAAAAGTTTTAATGAAATAGTAGTAAGAAAGTGGATAAATAAAAGAATCTATCTTATAAATTTAAATACTTTATTTTAAATAATTTGATGTTTTTTAATATTTATTCAAACTAATTAATAAGAAACTTATTTTATTTCATTTTTTTTAATTAGTAAAAAGCTTAAATAAATATTTTTTAATTAAATGTAAGTGAAAAACAATAATTAATAACAGTAGCTTTAAAAGAATTTTAATATTTTATTTATCATATAAAAGAATCTACAACGAAATAAGGTTTTCTTATTAAGAGTCTTTGATTTAAAGCACAAATAAGTTGTAATTAGATAAATGCATATTAAATTTATTATAATAAGGATATAATTCTTCGTTATAAAACTTTTTATATAATAAATTATCCTTTTATTTAAAAGTAAAAAGATATATAATAATTAAAATTGTAAAAGTTTGTACACTATTATTTTAATATTTTGTCTTGTTTTAAGACAAAAATAAAAAAATCAATGTTTTATAAATAAGATACTTATAAATATGCTTAATAAATAATTTAATTGTTTAATTATATTGAAATTAAGTAAGTAAAATTTATTGAGTTATTTTAATTAAATGGTTATTGAAGTAAGTTATAAAATTAAAATGGAGAAAAAAGAAAAGCAATTTACTAAAAGTATTTTTTTAAGAAAACTCTTAAGAGCGAGAAACCACATCCTAGGGAAAATATCTCTACTTCATTTTAAGTATGAAATTCTGCCTAACTTATGCTACTAAAAGTTAATAAATAAGATCAGTTATGACCAAAGTAAAGGTATTTCTTTAATATTTTTTAGACTAAATCCTTACTAGTCACACCTCACCTGTTTACTCGGTATCTATATCAAGTGACCTGAATTGAATTGTATCAGGTTCGTACAGGCCTGAAAATTCGATAAAGATCTGGAATTTCCAGACAGGTACTCTCCTAAGAACTATAACAGGACATACTGATTATGTTTTATCGGTAGTAATCTCCTATGACTCTAGCTATATTGTATCAGGATCTGAAGACACAACCATAAAGATCTGAAACTTGTAGACTGGTTCACTCATAAGAACTTTAACGGGGCATACTGGCTCAGTTTACTCGGTAGTAATCTCTCTAGACTCTAGCTATATTATATCAGGATCTTACGATAACACTATAAAGATCTGAAATTTACACAATGGTGCTCTCCAAAGAACTATAATGGAGCATACTTCACATGTTATCTCGGTAGTAATTTCCTATGACTCTAGATATATTATATCGGGATCTGGTGACAACACTATAAAGATTTGGGATTTCTAGACTGGTCAGCTTGTGCGAACTCTTACTGGGCATTCAGGTTATGTTTTATCGGTGATAGTGTCTAAGGATAACATGTATATCATATCGGGTTCGGATGACAAGACAATTAAGATATGGGACATCTCAACTGGTTATTGTATTCGTACTCTTTAAGGCCATACAGGTGTTGTACGTAGTATTCAGTTAAGTATTGATTCAAGTGTTATATTTTCTGGTTCTTGGGATGAAATAATCAAGATATGGAACTTTGATAAGGGTGAGTGTATATAGACTTTGTAAGGGCATACAGGATGAATATGGTCTATAGCATTGAGTGTTGACAATAGATGGTTGGTATCGGGAGCATGGGACAATGCGATAAGAAAGTGGAGAGTTTCGAGTTGAGTAACTTGCTAATTGACTTAATTAAATTTTACGATTAAATATAAGAAATTGGTAATGCATTTAAATGAATGTTTAATGATAATAATGTTTGGAATTTTATGAAGTGTTTGTTTTTTATTTATTTATTAAAAGGTTGTATATTCTTAAATATTATTGGCTTAAAAAAAAGGTTGAGTAGATAATATAGGTTATTGAAATTAGTGAGGTATGTGATTTAAACTGGTAATGTTAAAAATATTAAAAATATAATTTTGTTAAATGAAAACATGAAGTGGGTTTAAGTTTAATTTTATTCTATAAAATTTTATAGATTTGAAAGACGTTAATTTTGAAGAGAAAAATAAGTTTTTAAGAAAAATTGCTATATTTTTTATCTTTAAAATTTTTCATTTTGTAGTTTTAAAGGAATAGTTTTAAAGATAAACTTTCTGATTTTAAGTAACTTGAATATATCTACTGCATATGTAGAAAATTGATTTTATTTATTAATCTTAAAATTGTAATTCCTAATGAAGCTATTTTATTAAAGTTGAAAAATTAAAAAAATTTGATTGGTTGTTTATCATATAAAAAACATTTGCTAGTAAACTTTATAAATAATTTGAATATATGCAAAATTATAAAAATCTTCACTTTCTTGTAAATTATTTGTTATTTCCATCTAAAATAAGAATAAAATTAAATTCTAATATTAAATAATACGAATTAGCAAAATGAAAGTGTAAATAATTAAGAAATCAATATAGTTTTCATTATATCAAAAAAGTATAAAAGAAAAGCTTTAATCTTTTGTATTAATTAAAATAATATACAAAGTGTAAGTTGATAACTATTAGAATTATATCTATAAAAAATGGCAAATATTTCGTACAATATAAAAAGAAAAATATATAGCATAATGAAAATCAAAGTTTCTACTAAGCCGATAATGCTAATAGCCCACAATTTCCCAAACAACCTTAATAATGAGCTATTTTTGTTTTATTCTAAATTATTAGACAACTAAATTATAATTTATAATTTAAGCATTCCTTTAATAAATAATTGCATTAATATAAAATATAGTATTTTTTAATTTAAGATACTAAATATTTATAAATATTCATAAACATAATTTTCATAAACATAATATTATTTAAAGTGCTTTATTTAAAATAAATTAAAAAAAAGCAACTAATTTAAATTTAAAAGATCTTATCAAGAAATTAAATTAAAATGTTTTAATATTCATTTTCTAATTAAAAATAGTTATTATTTTTTGTTAATTGATCTATTTTATTTATATTTTAAAGATTGTAATTATATGTTTTCATAATGTCTGAAAAATTGCTAGATTATTTAGAGATAAAAAATTAACTCTTAAAATCGATCCTTTTATAAGATAAACAGAAATAAGAGGAATTATAATTAAACAAAATTCTAACAAACAAATTTATAAGACAAAAAAATTAATTTTATAAGAGATCAATTGAAGATGTGCAAGAATTTGAGAGCAAAAATATTACAGTTAATATCAAAATATTGTAATCCAAAAGCCATAGATGCAAAAATTGATGCTCAAATTAAACTACAAATAGATTTATTATTTGGTAAATTAATCTAGAAATAAGAAATATGGCATTGCTTTAACAGATTTATTGAGAAGTTTAATTTATCTTCAAACTTAATATCTTTTTTTTATTATTAAATAATAGTAAAATTAAAAATGGAGTCTTAAAATCTTGTTCCCGGCTTTTTCTTGAGCAAAGAAGAGAAAAAAGCTCTAGAGAAAAAGCAGGCATAAAAAAATTAGCAAGAGTCTTCTTCTCCCCACTTACAAAACTAATAAAAACCTAATAACTATAATAAACACCTCCTAAAGTAATAAAAAGAAAGGAATTTAATATAATAACATGAAAAGAACTTCCATCAAAGATAATTAAAAAGGAAATAAATGTTTAACAGTTAGTATTTGAAATGTCCAATCTCTAGGAAGAGATTAAAGGGTTTAAGTAGGATAATTAAGAACTAAGAAACTTATTATCGCTTGGATAAGATAACTTAGAGATTAGAATTATTAATCAAGAAAGGGAACTCCAAGCATATTGGAACATTTAAACTGAACATAGATAAGAAACAGCAAGGCTTGGAAATATCGTATAAAAACAAGAATTGGAGTTTATTAAGCAAAAGAATATTAGCATAAACATAATTAATTAGACAAATTAGATGGAATTAGAATAAAAAGAGGTTATAAATCGAAAACCAATCAGGTAAGTAAGGAAGAAGTGCTGCTACTGTAAGAGTAAGTGACATTGTTACAAGAATTGCTAAAAATTTTAGAATTTCAAGAAAAAATTTTGGCGTAAAGAATAAGAAAAATACTAGAGGCTCTATTGCAACTAGCATGGAGATATTTACAGAAGAAATGATGTGAAGTACTTTTGAAATAATAAGAACAAGAAGTCAAAGAAACTGAGAAGACCTTAGCGAAGATAATTTCATTAGAAAGTCAAGAATGATGAGAAGTGTTGCTGATAAAACAACTTATTTTAAACAGTGTCCAGATTGGCACTGTTGAACATTTTAATTTCATTATCATTATTAAATAATAGTAAAATTAAAAGTTTACTATGTAATTTTAAAACTTTTTATTATATGTATAGTTATATTAAAATTATGTACGAATTATTTAAAAACTAGATAATTAAAAAGATTATGGGAGCTGAAGTTGATTCTCATAAAACCTTTGAGCCTTTTGGATAATGTCGAGTTCCTATCCACTGAGAAGGTCCATGGTTAGAGTCATTCTCAGTAGGAAAACAAAATCTTTCCGATTATCCACTCTTGCTAGCAACTTGAAGACTGTCGGCTCCTTGTTATGGAACCCCCTGGCTGAAGCTATTGAATTAATATGTGGTAAAATGCAAAGAAATATCAATTTCTTTGGGATACTATTTTTATTTTGAATAAAACTTATCCTTTATAGATATTAACATATTAAAACATAAACAAGTTACTTTTCTTGTATCTTTCTTACAGTATCCAACATTTCTTAAAATAAACTAAAAGCATTTTAAAATCAAATAAATATTAGAATTACGATGAAAAATAGTAAAAATTATTATATTTTAAATTTATAATTTTCGTAGATTAAAATATTTTCTGATTTTGGAAATAAATAATTTTATTGTTTAAACTAAAGAAAATAATTTTATTTTCCTTTGTAAACTAATTTTTATGTCTGAATAATATAAAATTTGAATTTTAAGTTGTTTTTAATATTTGAACTTTAAAATATTGAAGTTATAAAATTATTTTATTTAATTTGCTGTAAATTTCAAATTTTTTTGTTCAATTTCTTTAAACTATAGCATCTATTTAAATTAAAAACGTTTTGAATTGTTTTTTTAATTCGCATTTAGTTTTTTTAAATAATTAGTAAATCTGTATTAAATCTACAAAATTTAAGCATCAATAACCTAATAATTCTAAACCACTATTACTTCTAAATATTTTTTCATTCATTCGATAAATTTTTTCCAATTATCCGTAGTTTACTAAAATGCATTACTATCAACATCAAGTTATATAAATACAAACTAAGTATTTATTTATAATCCTATTATATTAAATAATTTGCAATTTTAGTAAGATAGTAAGTAAAAAGTGATTAAAAAATAAAATATTAAATTAATTTTTAAATTTTATGATTAAATATCTGATATACGAGTTATTATCGTTATATTATAAAAATACTTAAGCAAATTTAGGATATCTATAAATAATTATAGTTAAAGAAAGTAAAATAAGTTATTTTTTAAAACCTTAAAAAATTTAATTATTTCTTAATCGGTTGCATATAAATAAGAAAAATGGTAAAAATTTGATAAAAAATTAAAAAGTTAATAAATTTATAGAATAAAAAAATCTTTAAAATAAAAGAATTTCATTAAACATAATATTCTTAACGCCAAAAAAATTAATATTTAAATAAAAAGTAAGTATTTCTTTATATTAAAATGATTTTACTTAAATAATCAAATTATTTAAAAAAAAACTTCACTTAATAATGATAATTATTTATCTAATTTACAGTAATAAAAATAATTAAAGCTAAAATCTAGTAGAATTAGTCAAAATAAAAATAAAAATAAAATTTAAACATTTAAAATTCTTAAGAAACTTCAATTTATTAATATTTTTTTTAATTAATTCAGATGGAAAAATAAATATGTAAAATTAAAAAAGATAAAATTTTTAGATTAGGAAACTTGAAAAGCATAACCAGTAATCGTTATATTTTTAACGTGTCTCTTAATAAATTAACAAGGATATTTTACAAGGCATTTTATGCAAATACAAATTTCTATGTAAAATTTATATTATAAAATTTAAATTCCACTTGCAATCTTTTGAATAGGTTCTCTTCAAGAAATTGATTCTAATTAGGAATCACTTAAGTTTATGAATTAATAAGAAAATAATAATTATTTTTGCTAATTACAATTTTGCTTATATGATAAAAAAACTAATGGAAAACTTAAGAAACTTTTCCCAAAAACCTTGAAGTGAATCTGTATCATTTGCAGATAATTTCGAGACTTAAGGAAAATTGATTTATAAACTTAAGTTTTAAAGAAAAAAAAATTTAACTTTTGTTTGCACTAAAATTTTATTGCAAAATAAGCAAAGGATCAAATCTAAAATATCGAGAAATAAACTACCTTAAGAAAAATTCGCAAAAGAGACTTCCTTAAAGAAAATATTTTTCTCTTTAAGATTAAAACTTAATCCTGTCAGGAATTGTCATTTTACAATTAAGGTTGAATTATTAAATTTTTGTTCTTTTTATTAGTTTAATAAATTTATATTAAAATAGAAATTAATTATTTTTTTAATATTCTTTGAAGAGTGCTCATATCTCTTTGTATTGCTTCTAAGAATTGATTTATATTTTTAGATTGTTTAAATTCAAATTTTGAATTTGATTTTATATAGTAGAATCTGTTAATCATAGTTAATTAATTTTACAAGTTATTTGCTTGATTATTATTTTGACATTTTTATAAAGATTATAATCTATTTATTAATCTTGCTCATTCATAAAAGTTTTAGTTTCTGTATAATGTTTTAATTTTAAATAATGTCAGTAAATATATGAAACTTATTAGTTTAGATTCTTTACTTATGCTACTTTAAATCTTAATCATCATCTATTTTTTAATTCTAACAATGTGCAGAATAAATTTAATGAAAAATAAAGTTGTTTATTTAATTCTTATAAGCAACAAAACTATCTATTTTAGACTAATAAAGATTTAACTAATGAAACTATACATTCTCTCCATTTAGTAAAGTATCTGTTTAAATAATAATTTAATTATAATTTTATAGTAAAAATATGTTTCAGCAAAGTATCAAAAGATTAGGGCAATTTCAATTACATATTATTTAAATTTCCTCCATTTAAGTTGCATTTGGTTAGTTTCCCATTCCTTAGATTGACCACTTATAAATTTGAGTTTCTTAGATTACAATCTTGAAAATTTGATTCATTCAATTAGCACCTTAGATTCCTATTCCCTCAAATCTTTTTTATATACAATTATAGTTAAAACATTTTAAGATTGCTATCGCATTTGCAGAAGCTTATTCTACTTTGATATCAGCCTTAGATAATTCTATGATATCATTCAATTTTTTTTATCAAACCTTAACTTGATAACTGTTTTAATTTAATCAAAACATTTTAATTATTACATATGTTAGAAAAATTTAAAGGCTTTTCTTGCAAATTAGCATTTTTCAAAACTTTATTTTAAAATTTTTCTAAGAACTTAGCAACATTTTCTACTGTTAATAGTGTAAAATCATATTTAATTTATTATTTAAAATATTTATTTAATATATCTGTAATATTATAATCTTATGGATTTTAATTCTGCACTTTTCCGCAATAAAATTCATAACGATAAAATAATTTTAATTAACTGATCTGAAATTTAATTAACATTTACTTCTTCATTTTTAACTTAGTTATATTTCTAAATCATTAACTTTATCTGTTTGTATTGATGTTTAATTATATCTAATAATGCTACTATTTCTTCTTGCTACTATCTAGTTTATGATGGTAAATGTAATGTTTTTTCTAAATTTTAAATTATTTCTTCGATTTTTCTTATATTATTTTATAATTCCCTCTAATATTATTTAAGGTTTGAAGTACATACTTAATTGATGATATTGGAAAAGAGTTTTTAGATCATCAATATAACTTTAATGAAGTTAATTTACTATATCTTTTATTATTTAAATATTTGCAAATAATTCTATAAATTTTCATTTAGTTTTGCTTTTTATTGAAACTCATTAGTTTCTTCTCAAATTTTTCAGTTGAAATCTAGTCTTTTAACTCAGATATTTAGCCTTTAAATATTTACTAATGTGTTTTACAAAATATTTATCGAGCGACATAAGGCCAATTTTAATACACTTTGAACACATTAAGCAACTTGAAGTATATTAGGAATTCTTTTCTAAGAACCAAATTATTTTTTAGGACTTTTATAATTTTACTAATCCATTTATTAAACTAAAACAAGCCTATAGATTTTAATTAATTATATTATAAATTAAAATTAAAGAGAATTTGTTTAAATGAAAACAAAGTGAAATTAATAAAATAATAAATTTGTTAAAATAGATATTATTTAATGCTTATAGCTAAGCAGTTAATTAAGCTCTTATTTATATTTAATTTATTTATTTTTTACATTTAAATATTTTAATTTTAGTCTTATATTAAAAATTAATTCAAATTTTATATTTTTTAATGTCTATATTTTGGTAATATTTCTACATAATAATAGCAATATCGAGATATAGTGATAATACCTTGGTAAATACTTAAACCAATTGAAAATAATTTCCTTTACTAAATACTTCGCTAGTCTTCCTCAGTTTTATACTATATCATGACAATTCTACTTATTTTCTTTTCACCTATTATGATTTAGATATTTAACTGAAACGGGGACTATTTTCGAATATTTATTAATACTGACTTATAAAGATTTCTACAAACATAGCAAGCAAATATTTTCAATTAAGTATTTTAAATCTTTAAATATTATCCTTAGGAGTAATAAGCAGTTTACAATTAATTAATTATAAACTTTAAAATTTCTCTTTCGAGGGACTGGAAACTCCTTTCCAGTTAGACGACTCAGGGCACTCTCTCAATGCATATAGAGAGGATATCCTGTTGCTTAATTCAATAAGCATCAGTCAGGTGTTCCATAACAAGGAGCAGACAGTCTTCAAGTTGCTAGCAAGAGTGGATAATCGGAAAGATTTTGTTTTCCTGCTGAGAATGACTCTAACCATGGACCTTCTCAGTGGATAGGAACTCGACATTATCCAAAAGGCTCAAAGGTTTTATGAGAATCAACTTCAGCTCCCATAATCTTTTTAATTATCTAGTTTTTAAATAATTCGTACATAATTTTAATATAACTATACATATAATAAAAAGTTTTAAAATTACATAGTAAACTTTTAATTTTACTATTATTTAATAATGATAATGAAATTAAAATGTTCAACAGTGCCAATCTGGACACTGTTTAAAATAAGTTGTTTTATCAGCAACACTTCTCATCATTCTTGACTTTCTAATGAAATTATCTTCGCTAAGGTCTTCTCAGTTTCTTTGACTTCTTGTTCTTATTATTTCAAAAGTACTTCACATCATTTCTTCTGTAAATATCTCCATGCTAGTTGCAATAGAGCCTCTAGTATTTTTCTTATTCTTTACGCCAAAATTTTTTCTTGAAATTCTAAAATTTTTAGCAATTCTTGTAACAATGTCACTTACTCTTACAGTAGCAGCACTTCTTCCTTACTTACCTGATTGGTTTTCGATTTATAACCTCTTTTTATTCTAATTCCATCTAATTTGTCTAATTAATTATGTTTATGCTAATATTCTTTTGCTTAATAAACTCCAATTCTTGTTTTTATACGATATTTCCAAGCCTTGCTGTTTCTTATCTATGTTCAGTTTAAATGTTCCAATATGCTTGGAGTTCCCTTTCTTGATTAATAATTCTAATCTCTAAGTTATCTTATCCAAGCGATAATAAGTTTCTTAGTTCTTAATTATCCTACTTAAACCCTTTAATCTCTTCCTAGAGATTGGACATTTCAAATACTAACTGTTAAACATTTATTTCCTTTTTAATTATCTTTGATGGAAGTTCTTTTCATGTTATTATATTAAATTCCTTTCTTTTTATTACTTTAGGAGGTGTTTATTATAGTTATTAGGTTTTTATTAGTTTTGTAAGTGGGGAGAAGAAGACTCTTGCTAATTTTTTTATGCCTGCTTTTTCTCTAGAGCTTTTTTCTCTTCTTTGCTCAAGAAAAAGCCGGGAACAAGATTTTAAGACTCCATTTTTAATTTTACTATTATTTAATAATAAAAAAAAGATATTAAGTTTGAAGATAAATTAAACTTCTCAATAAATCTGTTAAAGCAATGCCATATTTCTTATTTCTAGATTAATTTACCAAATAATAAATCTATTTGTAGTTTAATTTGAGCATCAATTTTTGCATCTATGGCTTTTGGATTACAATATTTTGATATTAACTGTAATATTTTTGCTCTCAAATTCTTGCACATCTTCAATTGATCTCTTATAAAATTAATTTTTTTGTCTTATAAATTTGTTTGTTAGAATTTTGTTTAATTATAATTCCTCTTATTTCTGTTTATCTTATAAAAGGATTGATTTTAAGAGTTAATTTTTTATCTTTAAATAATCTAGCAATTTTTCAGCTTTTTTCAGACACTATGAAAACATATAATTACAATCTTTAAAATATAAATAAAATAGATCAATTAACAAAAAATAATAACTATTTTTAATTAGAAAATGAATATTAAAACATTTTAATTTAATTTCTTGATAAGATCTTTTAAATTTAAATTAGTTGCTTTTTTTTATTTATTTTAAATAAAGCACTTTAAATAATATTATATTTATGAATATTTAGTATTTTAAATTAAAAAATACTGTATTTTATATTAATGCAATTATTTATTAAAGGAATGCTTAAATTATAAATTATAATTTAGTTGTCTAATAATTTAGAATAAAACAAAAATAGCTCATTATTAAGGTTGTTTGGGAAATTGTGGGCTATTAGCGTTATCGGCTTAGTAGAAACTTTGCTTTTTATTATGCTATATATGTTTCTTTTTATATTGTACGAAATATTTCCCATTTTTTATAGATATAATTATAATAGTTATTAACTTACACTTTGTATATTATTTTAATTAATACAAAAGATTAAAGCTTTTCTTTTATACTTTTTTGATATAATGAAAACTATATTGATTTCTTAATTATTTACACTTTAATTTTGCTAATTCGTATTATTTAAAATTAGAATATAATTTTATTCTAATTTTAGATGGAAATATAAGATAATTTACAAGAAAGTGAAGATTTTTATAATTTTGCATATATTCAAATTATTTATATAGTTTACTAGCAAATGTTTTTATATGATAAATAATCAATCAATTTTTTAAAAAGCTTTCAACTTTAATAAAATAGCTTCATTAGAAATTCAAATTTTAAGATTAATAAATAAAATCGATTTTCTACACGCACAGTAGATATGCTTAAGTTGCTTATAATCAGAAAGTTTATCTTTAAAGCTTTTCTTTTAATATTACAGAATGAGAAAAATTTTAAAGAGAAAAAATACTTAATATAGCAATTTTTCTTAAAAACTTGTTTTCCTCTTCTAAATTAACATCTTTTCGCAAACTAAAAACAGATAGTTAGTCGTAGTAAGCTCTTTTCAAAACTCTTTTACTCATCTTTTCGATTTTTAATGTTTTTCTAATTATTATAATAAAGCAGAATATTTTTTAAACTTGATTAATAAATTTTTGTTTCTATATTTTATATAGTTAGGTTAGATACATTATTTAAATCCTTGTTTAATTCCTTTTTTTAGATTCTTTGTAAATTGGCCTAAAATTTATTATTACAGATGCATTATACCTCATTTTTTCTACTTGATTGATCATATTTTTATAAAGAGATTTTTTAGTTCTTTTTAGATTAGTTATTTTTAAAATTCGCAATATCTATTAAAAAGGTAGTTTTAAGCCCTCTTATAGAAAATTTTTTTAACTAATTTATTTCTTCCTAAAATTGTAATTTATTTTTTTATATTTACTTCTTAAAAGTTATTTAAAAAACTTTTCAAATCTTTTAAAATTCTATCTCTTTAAGAAAAGGATTTATCCATCCCGAAAATCTTTTTAAGCGAAAAAAGGATAATTTTTTCACGATTTCATGGTTATTTTATTATATCTCCTTTTTTCTTGAGATCCTTTTCATTTAAGTAAATTCTTATAATATTAAAAATTTTTAAAACAAATTTTTTCATTTACTCAAAAAGATGTTCAAAATTAAAAATTGTATTTTTTCCAAAGCATAAACAATAAATTTTTTTATAATTTCAAACATAATTAACCTTATCAAAAATATACTTTTAAATAAAAAAGAAAAAAAGTTTTGATGAAATTTTTTCAAAAAATTTTCTTAAAAACAAAAAAATTTTTTTTATTTTTAAAAATACCATTTCAACAAAAAAGATTTCCAAATTCTATTTTAATAAAAAAAATTTTTAATTCATATTATTTTTTCAAAAATCTTTTATATTTTGAATTTTTTCTTGAAATTTTATTCCTATTTAGGATTTTTTATCCCGAAATAATTAAATTTATTCCGTCCCAGAAATCTTTGGTAGTGTAAAACGCTGAGCAAAAAACAAATTTTTTGTTTTCATGAAATTTAAACTCTAAAATCGAAAGATAATGATAAATAAAAAGCTTAATATCAAAAAATTTTATAATCCA
Source organism: Loxodes magnus (assembly GCA_946699065.1). NCBI lineage: Eukaryota > Ciliophora > Karyorelictea > Loxodida > Loxodidae > Loxodes > Loxodes magnus. Next base: position 261,714 of record CAMPDV010000425.1, read on the forward strand.
ATCGGAAACGAAACATATTAAAATAAAAATAAAAATTTATTATTGAACTTAAACACAAGAATAAACAAATTTAAATAAATTTATTAGCATATAACTTAAAAAATTAAATTACCATCCCAAAATTCAAAATTTTTTTAGTTTTAAGTAAATTTAAAAAAAAACCTTTTTTACATATTAAAAAAATGTATCCCGTCCCAGAAATATTTATCAAAAAAAGTTTTCAAAAAAATTCCTTAAAAAAATTTAAAGATTTTTAAAATTAATTTCCAAATTTAATTTCAAAAACGATTTTAGATAATTATTTTCGAAATTATTTTAGAAACGCTTTTCTAAGAAATTTTAAAAAACTTTTTTTAAAATTACTTTCAAAATTTTTATTCCTATTTAGAATTTTTTTTCCCGAAATAATTAAATTTATTCCGTCCCAGAAATCTTTGGTAGTGTAAAACGCTGAGCAAAAAAACAAATTTTTTGTTTTCATGAAATTTAAACTCTAAAATCGAAAGATAATGATAAATAAAAAGCTTAATATCAAAAAATTTTATAATCCAATCGGAAACGAAACATATTAAACTTAAATATTAAAATTTTATAATATCAATAAATAATAAATAATAAATAATAATTGATAATAAATAATAATAATCAATCATAAAAAATAAATAATAAAAAAACAAAATTTAAAATAAAATAAATATTTAATTAAATTTTTTAAATTATAATCAAGATTATAAACTTACTTTGCCATAATAAATAATATTTTAACCACTTCACAAAAAAAATGAAAATTTATACTCAACTTGAAATTTTTACTAAATCTAAAAATAAATCCATAAAATTTTATAGCATAAATTTAAACTTAAATTTATTATACGTCTTCATTTAACAAAATTATATTTTAAATATTTTTAAACATTACCACTTTAAATCAACATACCTCACTAATTTCAATAACCTATATTACTCAAACTTTATTTTAAACCAAGAATATTTAACAATATAACAAATTTTAAATAAATAAAAAAAACTTCATAAAACTAAAAACATTACAAACATTAAACATTCATTTAAATACATTACCAATATCTTATATTTTTAATCGTAAAATTTAATTAAGTCAAATAGCAAGTTACTCAACTCGAAACTCTCCACTTTCTTATCGTCCTGTCAAATCCTCCTCCCGATACCAACCATCTATTATCAACACTCAATGCTATAGAATTTATTCATCCTGTATGCCCTTATAAAGTCTAGATACACTCACCTTTATCAAAGTTCCAGATCTTGATTGTTTTATCATTTGAACCAGAAAAGATAACACTTGAATCAACACTTAACTGAATACTACGTACAACACATGTATGACCTTAAAGAGTACGAATACACTAACCAGAAGAGAAGTCCCATATCTTAATAGTCCTGTCAACAGAACCCGATATTATATACCTATTATCCTTAGACACTTTTATCGATCAAACAGAACCTGAATGCCCAGTAAGAGTTCGCACAAGCTGACCTGTCTAGAAATTCCAAATCTTTATAGTGCTATCCCAAGATCCCGATATAATATATCTAGAGTCATAGGAGAGTACTACCGATATAACTGTATTAGTATGCTCAGACAAAGTTCTTTAGAGAGCACCATTGTGGAAATTTCAGATCTTTATAGTATTGTCTTCAGATCCTGATATAATATAGCTAGAGTCATAGGAGATTACTACCGAGTAAACTGAGCCAGTATGTCCCGTTATAGTTCTTATGAGAGAACCAGTCTATAAGTTTCAGATCTTGATCGTGTTATCAGCAGATCCCGATATAATATATCTAGAGTCATAGGAGATTACTACCGAATTAACATAATCAGTATGTTCTGTTATAGTTCTTTGGAGAGTACCTGTCTGGAAATTCCAGATCTTTATCGAATATTCAGGAGTTCCTGAATCTGATACAATTCAATTCAGGTCACTTGATATGGCGACAGAGAAAACACGTGAAGTGTCAGTAAGGACTTAGTCTAAAAAATATTAAAGAAATACCTTTACTTTGGTCATAACTGATCTTATTTATTAACTTTTAGTAGCATAAATTAGGCAGAATTTCATACTTAAAATGAAGTAGAGATATTTTCCCCTAGTATGTGGCTTCTCGCTCTTAAGATTTTTCTTAAAAAAATACTTTTAGTAAATTGCTTTTCTTTTTTCCTCCGTTTCTTTTTTCTCCATTTTAATTTTTATAACTTACTTCAATAAATATTTAATTAAAATAACTCAATAAATTTTACTTACTTAATTTCAATACAATTAAACAATTAAATTATTTATTAAGCATACTTATAAGTATCTTCTAAAAATTGATTTTTCTATTTTAGTCTTAAAACAAGACAAAGTATTAAACTAATAGTGTAAAAGCTTTTATAATTTTAATTATTTTATATCTTTTTACTTTTAAATATAAGGATAAATTATTATATCAAAAGTTTTATAATGAAGAATTTATATCCTTATTATAATAACTTTAATGAACATTTATTAATTACAACTTATTTGTGTTTTAAATAAAAGACTCTTAATAAGAAACCTTATTTCTTTGTAAATTAATTTAATTGATAAATAAAATATTACAATTCTTTTAAAAGCTACTGTTATTAATTATTGCTTTTCACTTACATTTAATCAAAAAAAATTATTTCTTTAATCTTTTTACTAATTAAAAAAAATTAAATAAAATAAGTTTCTTATTAATTAGTTTGAATAGATATATAAAAAACATCAAATTATTTAAAGCAAAGTATTTTTAGTATTTATAAGTTAAAATCTTTTAATTGTCCACTTTTTTACTACTATTTCATTAAAACTTTTTATTTATAAAGGTCTCTCTTATAATAATAAACTAATATAATTTATTACTTTTAATGTTGATTCTAAGCAAAATATATAAATGTAATAAATAGAAGTAGTAGAAAGTAAATATTTAAACTAACTAGAAATGGTTGATCTCTAATTATATCTTACAATTATTAAATAGTAATATTTAATTTTATTATTAAAATAAGCTTTAATATGTTTAATTATGTCTATTAAATACTTAATATTTTATCCTTTTAGCTTTATTAGTTATTAATTAATTTCTCTTTAATTTAGATATTAGATTAGTTATAATAAATACATTTAGATAACTTTCTCTTTTTATAGCAAACTAATATTTATTATTTATGTTATTTTTGTAATTATCATTTCTAATTAATAATACCTAAATTATTCTAGATTATTTAAAGATAAAAACTTAATTCTATTATTCTATACAAATCTATATTATATTGTTACCACTATTAATACTCTCTTTCTTAAAATTAGTTGTTTTATATTTAGAAAATTATCAGCTTTTAAGAAAGAAAGCATATTTTTAATATCTTCTATTACTATTTTCTGAATTAATAGAAAGGGTAAACTTAACATAATATGTTTCTTTGTAATAAGTATGAGATAATATAAGTATTAGATTAGCTAGTATAAGCTATTTAAAACTAAAATTAAAGCCACAATAAATCCTAGTCTAGTTGACTTTAGTCATAAAATTTAAAAAGAATACAGTCTTTAGTAGTAATAAGAAAGGATTTAAATAAACATAATGAAAGTGAGAAAAAAATTAAACCTACAAGATAAGAGTTTTAAAGCTTAAATTGAAATTTATTAATTAAAAGATTTAAGAATATCATTTGCTATCTAGAATGAAATAGCTGCTAAACTTTAATTTTTTTCTGAATAAATTAAAATAATCAATTGCAACCAAAAGGCATGTTTGATATTTAAAAAATATTTAAGTTTGCAAGTAGTTACAAATTGAATATTGAGCATGATTTAACAAGTGCTTCTTAAGATAAAATAAAATAACAAAAGTTTTATAGAAGAATAAATATTATAGAATTCCAGTGCTTCTAAATAGAAAAAAAAGAAATCACTAAAATTTAATTAATCAAAGTCTTAAATAAAAAAGCTGTGAATAAATGAGAAATGTACATGTCCAAAGGGGTTGCCAAAATGTCTACTTTGAACTTATAAATCTAAGAATTGTCCTTTTGAAAAAATCAAAAAATGTAAATCCTTCTAGAACTAGAATATTCAATGGCTTTTATAAAATTTAGATTGAAATATTCATGCAATAGCTCGAGATCTAAATTTTCGAAGTAGCATAATTTTACACACTCTTTAAGTTTTTCAATTTTTTGATTATCTTAAATCAAAAATTTTCAGTTACGTTTATTTTTTATTCTCTTAGGAATATAAAAATTGCTGTTTTTTTCTCCAACTTTGCAATATCTTAGATTGAATTTGCTGCTTCATTCACTACACTATTCAATAGACATAAATTTAAACCCCAAAATTACAAAAGCATTCATACTTTAGTCTCTTGAAAACATTATCAGTCTAATCCTTCAAAGCTCTATATGCTTAACTTCCATTTTCTTAATTTAGATCATACTACTCTATTTTGATTTTCCTTATATCTTTAAGCTAAAATAAACCTAAAATATTAACTATCATAAAAAAGCATTAAAGCTAGATTTTATTTTTAAATTAGTTTAATATACTTATTACCAAATTTCTTGTAAATAAAAGCTTAGAATGAAATATATAGTATATTTAAAGGTTTAATGTATCTTGTTAGTTTATTAAGATACATAAATAAGAAGTATTATACAGAATTAGGCTATCTTTAATTAAAGATACTGAGTCTAGTAATCTTAATAATATATTAATTTAACTAGTAATGCTCCAATAAATAATCAATTAAATACTTTAATGGATTTATTAACTCTGAGGCTAGTACTTTAAAGTTGTTTTTTGGTCAGTTTGAACTTGCTTTCTTCTCTATCATTTCAATTTACTGTTCATTGATATGTAGTTTCTCGCTTATGCACTTAGTTTGTCTTTCTTTAACATAAATTTTAAGAAGATAAACTGAAAGAAACTAAGCCAGCAACTAAACTATCTTAATTGATTCATATAAGCAAACAGCTACTTTGAAGTTAAATCTACTTCTTAGCTTCAATAATGTAAATATTCTAAAAAAGAATAATATGAAGTTGTCTATTTTCTTTTACGAAAAGCTTTAAAATAAATCTATCAAATGTTTTTTGTTTTAAGCTCCAGATTCCACTTATTAGGTAAGTAAATGATATATATGTTCCTTAATCCTTAAATCTTATAGCTTAAATTGATTATTTTTTTGCTTTTTTCTTCCCTTTTAAAGAAAGTTGCTTATTATCTTTTTACTGCTAGATTAAACTCCTCATTGTAGCGTAGCTCTGAGACTAAACTTGCAATTTAAAAAATTGAAAGTAGGGCAGGTTAAACATTTTTTACTAGTCAGTTTTACTTGGCAGTTATATTCAGCATGTTAAAAGTAATAGGAGACTCATTGAGATTCTTTAATTTTAAATATCTATCGTTGATGGGATATTTCCTATACTTTTTTCTTTTTTTAATTCCTTTAGCTCAAACTATTCTTTCATAGTAATAATTCTTCTAAACCTCTGATGGTTTTATCAGATAATCTTTAAACTATATTTAGTTTCTTTCAAATCTACCCGTTTATATCCAACGAGGTCTGGATTAAAAGCTAACCGTCTATTTCGTTTCTATCTTTGAAGATGTGACTTTATTTTAAAGATTAAGTTTCATACTGGGAATGTTTTGTTTTTGGTATTTCGTCTTTTTCTGTTTCTTTGATTTTATTCGGGTATCAGGCTTAATATTATATATATCAAAATATAGCGAAAAAAACTTCCAAAGCTTGATTAGTCCTCTATATATTTTATTTTTCTGTTTATCAAGCATTTCTAACTACAAAAAATATCGCAATTCTAGCAATGAAGTTAAGTAGAAATCAGACAGCAATTTAATGTTCTCCGCAGCCTTCATCAAAGAGTTCAAAATTTTTAGCAATCCTTAGAGAAATTAACATCACTAATAAGAATCTCTCGTTTGGAAGTATTTGAGGCTTTTAAATATTTCTTTGATGAATTCATAGACAAAGCCAGTCAAGCAATTAATGACAAATATAAGAGTGTCCAAATACCTCGCTTTATCTTAATTTTAAGCTCATTCTTAGTGTCTATTATTTGCTTCATTCAACATTCTCTACTTTTACTAAAATTTGGACTATAGAAATTGATATCTGACTCTGTCTTTTAGATCACTGTTTCTTATTAGAATAGAATTAAATTTTCATCTTGCTGACTTTTCTTTAATGTTCCTTTATTCACCATATAAAGATCTAAAGGAATTGCCAATAAACAACTTCAAGTAAGTTTTTAAGCTTCACATATTACTAGACTAGACTAAGGTTTTTATTAGATCTCACTATCTTGAATCTATTAAACTGATTGGTATTCAAACGTAGTAAGCTAATTACACCTCACTCACTATAACTACAAATAATGGTAAACCTTAATATATTTAAAAGAAGTAAAAGCTTGTTATTTTAATAGCAACTTATTTTAACCTAAATAGACAAATAATTAGATATTAAAGTAGCAAGGATATAAGATTAACAACCTAGCTTAATTAACTAATCACTATATCCTAATTTTAATAGCCTAGCATTATTATATTACAGTTACTAAGACTATTAGCAACCCTTTATTTTAACAAAGCAGCTTATTAGTATTATATATTTAGTGCTTTAATGTAAAGACTATAAGAGATATACTTATAACATTTAAATAATTATTAACCATGTATCTTAGTAATAGCACATCTATATACTATTGTAGAACTTTTAATTTTATAGTGGAAATAGTTAATATGCTTAATTTATTATATTTTTGGTTATTAAACAATATAATGCTAAAAAGGCTAAAGACTTTTTTAAAAAAACTAATACAAAATTTGATCCTTCAAACAAATTCCTGGAATAGAAATTCTATCAATATTGGAATTTTCGCAAAAGATTTACCCAATAGGTGGAAAATTCTAAAGAGCCTTAAATGATTATTTCTTTTATCCATAGGCTATTAGCAAACAGACTTGAATAATATTGTACGACTTTATAATTATAATATGTTAGATTAAAGTGAAGATTAGTAAGATTCTTAAGAAATAATATAACTAGGAATAAAGCTAAAATATCAATTCCATTTTGAGGGTTTCTAATACTTATTTACTAATAAGTATCGAATAGCATTTATTTGATAATTATAAACTTGATAGTGTTTGTTTAATATAATATAGAGAAGGTATTAAAACATTTTGTTAAAAGTAATAATTAGCTAAACTTAAATAAGTAAAAATAATAATAGAAAACAAAGATTTATTATTTGCTATTAAGCTTCTTATATTAGTTATAAACTTAATTAATTAATATTAGCCATATATTAGACCAGGTAATAGCAAAATAATTACTATCACTAAAAGAATGTAGTTTTACCATGCTTTTTCCTTACTGAAAATTAATAAATAATAGAATTCCATTAAGCTCCTTTTCTCTTACTCTTCTGATGTTTCCTTCTTAAAATAAGGATAATTTTATTTTTCTGGTATTTGGCAATTGTTTTTTCCCTGAATCGTAAACATCTAAATGTTTATCACCTCGACAAATATGTAAACCTTTCAGAAATTTATTTTGTTCTTCTTTATTTTAGCTCTCATTTACTAATGAAAAGGTTTTTTTATAAATCTGCACCTTAAAATAGTAAATTTTACCTATCTCTGCCTATTCCTTCATATCTTGTATATGCACACTTGTTTAAGCTCTGTGTTATTCCGTAATTTTTTATACTCTTCTAAATAGTCAGAGTTAATTTCAATTACCTTCTAGAAGTTATGTAAAAAATGCCCGCTTACTTTCTCTGCTTTTACTCAAAAGGATGTTCATTTCTTCTATATCTTTCTATCTATATTTATAATATCGCTATTCATTCTATTAGCTGTTGCTAACTTATTTAACTTCACTCTATTTATTGTCAATCTTTTCTGAATTAATGTGGATTATAATATTTTGCTTTAAAAGCTTTTTTACTGCAAAACTTAATGGTTTTCTTTGGTTTACTCTTACAGTTTTATTCTCTATGGAGCACAAATTTTTTCATCGATTGCTACTTCTTTTTGAGTTTAATCTTGCTAACATGTTTATCCTGTCTCTTCATTATACCAAGAAACCTTTGGTTTTTCTTCTCGTTTTGGTATAAAATTCAGACCCGCTTACAGTTCCACGAAAGACTCTTATATCTGTTAGTAAATTTACATTTTAAGCTTTTTATTCTCTCATCCAATTTTTAGAAAAGCCTCAACATCTGCTATAAGCATAGTTCAAAGATCAAATAAAAAATTTAATTTCTATTTTTATTTATTTTTCTTACAGATGAAATCATAAGTAAATTAAGCCAATATGCTACAATCTTCAATGTCTTTATTTTTTATTATATAAAAGTAAGAAAAAAACCTAATTTTATTTAAAAAATAGATTTAAGTAGCTCAAAAAGTAGATCTTTCTTGAAGGAATATCTTTAAATAAATACATTAAACTGCAATAATAATAAAAGCTAGAAATTTAGCTTTATAGACTAAAATGAGAAGTCTGTTTTTTAATTGCTAGAGTGGTAGACTAGAATATTAATTTATATATAGATTCATTTATAAGATTAAATATTTAAAAGTACAAGAAAGATATGAATGTCTAAAAGTACGTTATGTATAATCTAACTTACTTTATGATTTCATTTATCTTATCTGATATTTTGGAAGCATATACAATCATCTTTCGCATCAAAAGTTATTTAATCAAACTCCATTCAAATTTACTTTACTTAATGTATTGCTGAAAATAGATCGAAGGTTTTCTATCAATGTGTTTATTAACGAATGAATCTCTGTTAATTTCTAGTTTTTCAGCAATCATATGAACTAATAAAATTCTTAATTTATTACCTTATTTCTTATCGTAAGTAAATTATTATATTTATTAAATTGGAACATAACAATCCAACTATTAAATCTGAACAATCTTTAACTGTTTTAAATCAATATAATAAATTTCATTTATTGGTAGTATTCATCCTAAGGCACCAACATATATTATATTGTAATTTCTAATTGGTACCTATTTATTAGCAGTTTCTTTTAATCTTATTTATAAATTTTCAAATATATGATGCTAGCATATTTAATTAGTCTACTATTAATAATCTACCTCATTTTAATTATTTTCACTCTTTCTTTATTTTTTATTTTGAAACAGTTAATCAATTACTAAAAGCTGGTAAAGTATGTAATGAATAAGGTGTTAGTATGTTTAGGAATTATGCCAATTTCTTATAATTTCCAGGATTTTACTTAATTAGTAGTATCATATTGTTAAATATTTTTAATAGTTTAAATTTTCCTATTCCAGTTGATCCTAATGGAAGAAGTATATATTAGATATTTTGCTTTTCAAAATTAAATAAATTAAATTGCTAACTTTTAATTTATTTATAGTTGAATATCTATAATTTCTAATATTTTAAGTTTAATTTAATTTTTCATTTTAAATTTTCTAGTCTTTTTTCTGAATTTATAAGCTAATTTTGTTGGATAATGCTTATTGTTTATTAATTCTGTATCAAATATTTAAAACGCATATTCATTGTTACTTTCTGCAGTATTATTTTTTTAATTTTAGTTCTTATAGTAATTGCTTTTTTTTCCTATACTAAATAATAGAATCAATTCATAACAAGTTATATTTTTTAATTCTTTGCTACTATTCTCAAATAAACGATTCGGAGTAAAGTTTGCTTTAGTCATATATAAAAAATCTCATAATTCATCTTCGAAAAGTAATGCTTATTATTAATATCTTTCAAATTAATAAATATTATTAGATATTAGATTAGATTAATTTTTATTTAAATTTAAGTTTTCGTTATTTACCTCGACTTAGTTTTAAATTTAATGAGAACATTTGCAAATTATTCTACTTTCCAAACTTCTCAGTATTTCTAAAATTTTATATTTCTCAAAAAGGATTAATTCAAATATATTTTAATTTACTATTCTACGTTATAAGAGTTTTAATAAATATCTATTTCCAAAATACTTTACAATCCAATATTTTTATTTTACTTTTTGTCATATTTTTGATTTTATACTTTAGTACATTATTAATATCTAATAAAAATTAAGCATCCTAATTGGTTATTCATAATTGAAGTAAAGGTTTCATGAATGGCATATAAATTTGTCATTCCACCAGGATTTTATAATTGCCTTTAATAAAAAAGCCAATTTCTTATATCTTAACATATAATCTTAATTTGTGGTTTAGTTCTTTTGCTATTTTTATCGACTTTCCTTTTTAATTTGTTGGTTTATTTAGTTTTTATTTAATGTTAGCTGCATTAGTGTAAAAACGATACTAATTATAATTCTAATTAGTTTGATTAATTTAATTTTATAACATCAATAATGATGTTTTATTTAGCTAAAATTAAAGTATTATTCTCTAATGTTGCTGTTTATACTTATATATAATGAATATGATTAATGATATAAAATGTATTATGTAATATATGCTTCATACTTATAATTCAAATCTAAATTAATCTTTATTATAATTTAGTGAAGAGAAAGTTCCCTATAATTCTCTATTAAAGTAACTAGTTTTGCTATTTTACTTAATTTATTACATATCCCTTTTACATAATCTAGATATTTTCATCTATTTTTAGTTATTTTTTAAACTAAATAACTAAAAATAAAATAAATCTCATTTATTAAAGCTAAAATTTAATAGAATAGCTTCTATAATTTATTACTTTTAAACTATTATTAAATTACAATACTTTAAAACCTTAAACTTTGCTAGATAAGAAAGGAAAATAACCTATTAAGGATATAATAGATTAGATATAAGCATTAATTTTTTATTTATTGGCAAATAAATTTAATTCGGAAAGATAATTGAAATCTCATTAGTATCCACAGCACAAGAAATATTCCATTATAAGTCTTGCCTTACGTTACTATATTAGCTTTGAGTAAGTTTCCTTAAAGCATAAAGTAAACATAGCTACAGACCTCAAGACAATCATATTAAGAATCTCTCTTAGAACATAAATTTATTTCCTCCTAGGTATGAATTTAATATTTTTAAGGATTTTATGAGATTATTTAGTATACTAAGATTGAGAGAAGCACATAATGATACTCCTACAGATTTTTTATTTTATACTTAAGCATTTTTTTAAATTTTCTTTGTAATTGAATATTCTTTTTAATAATCTAAGTTATAATGAAACTTAGAGCTATTGAAATCCCTAATACTTTTAACTAAATAATTTTAGAATGCTGTTACAAATGTTAAATGATATAGGAATTAAAAATAGAAATAGTATCCAGTTTATAAAAGGATATAATAATTAAAATTAATTTTAAAGAGATTATAATAAGTAATTGTATGATATAATAATAATACTTCCAGTTATTATTAGTAAACCATATAATTATACTCAATCTATCATACTTTTCATTTATTTTCTATTACCATTAATCTTACATAAGTTAAAACCAATATAATAGTAAGCCAGGCTTAAATTAAGGCATCAAGAATAACTTTTTGGGACTATATAATTAGTTCTAAATAGAAAATTATCAAAACAATATATACTAAAGTCTATAAAATTAATTTTAACACTTTATAAAGTAAGCTATTAACATTAGAGTTTAATGTAATATAATATTTTACTTAAAAAAGCATATAGTTAAAAATAAACACATTAAGTGGATTAAGATTTATAGAAAATAAATAATTATAATTTAACTTTTAAGATTTTCAAGCATAATTATATCAACAATCAGTCCTTTAATTAAAATAATTTGTTCACTTGATAAATCTTTCAGGTACTTAGCGAATTATCTTAGTTATAATAATCCTTCTTAAATTTTTTAAGGTTTTTTATCCTTATGATCTCTAAATAAGAAACTTCAGCGGTAATTCATTTTCTCTTTATTTTTAAATTCTAGGAAACAATTTTTTCTTTCTAACTTGATATAATATTTAAACTTAATTGTTGCCTTTAATTTTCAATTGTTTTTTTCCGGATATTTCAAAGATTTTTAATAAAGCTTAATTGGTTTAAGTTTTTCGTTTTTCAATTATCTAGATAATCCTTTCAAAGAATTCTAAATTTTACTTGTTTTTTCAAGTAATTTATAAGCAATCTCCTTCTTAGAAAAAAAAATGGATTAATCTCTTCGACTCTCAAAGAATTAACTTAAAAAACCTAAAGAGAAAAGCGGCAAAAGAAATTTAGAAATAACAATAGCAACGAGAGGAGTCAAGTTCGTCATCGGAAGGTAAAGTGATGGTAGGGATCTATAGAGATAAGATAACCTAAGAACGAATCTGATCAAAAACTTTAAATTTAACTAGATCAAAATGTAAAAAATTAATTTCAAAGTATGAAGAAATAGCTTATAACTAAGGAGAAAAAATAAGGGAATTAATGAATAGCATAGAGGATTAAAAACAACGAATTATTAATACTCAGAAGACAGCTCATTCAAAGAAATTTGATAACGGAAGAACAATTCTGAACTTAGTCACAATAAAACTTTAAATATGACACGAATATGGAAATAGAAAAAATACCAATAGAATTAAAAACAGAATTGAATCCAGAAAAAGAAATGATTGCTTACAAGTTTACATTAAAAGATTAGAAAACATAGAAAATAAATTATCATAAAAAAGAACGAAATAAAGACAATAATACAAACTTTGTTGATGTTGCAAATCAAATCAACATATTTTAAAAAAACTGTTTGATAATGAAAGAAAATAAACGAATAAGAGCAGAAAAGAACATGGAGGACAACTCAATAAACTATGAATAACTCCAACAGGGATCTACAAATAAAAGCTTTTTGCAAGGCCACTTGAACGGTTACAGTGGTAACCTTCCACTTAATAAAAATGGTCGTGGATCACACCCACGTTAAAAAAACTGTCCGCAGGAACTGGTTTGCAATTCCAGAGAATGCAAAAACTCTACTAGCCTTTAAGTATATTATTATTATTATTATATTTTTATTACATTTTAGCTAGTTTATACTAAATCAAATAATTCAACTTTGTAGCATAAGAATTAATTATTAATTATAATAATAAAACTTTAGAAATTCCTTTTTACTTAATAGATTCATTAATATCCTATACATATTATCTCTTTTAATTTCAACTTTTTTGTATTAGAATTTATTAAATTTTAGATATCTTTAATCGCTCTATTTATATAAATTTAAGATAACCTTTATAATTTTTAGAATTTAAAGCCAAAATTTGCTAAAATAAGAATATTTATGTAATTTTTAGTTTAAATGTTTTAGTAATTGTATATTTATTTATAATTTTCTAAACGCTAAACTTTTTAAAAAAAAAGGTTTATTTGTAATTGTCTTACACATTTTATAAATTTTTAAATTCTTTAAATATATAATAAAAATTTTATTTAATTTTAGAAATAGTTCTTTAATTTATATAAAAAGTTAGCTTTTTTTAAAAAGATATAAAATTTATAGAGATTTGTAGTTAAATATGTCTAAATTATAATTCATTTTAAGACTGAATTTTAATATTAATTTTTTCTTCGTAAATTTAATAAAAAATCTTAAAGATTGTGACTTTCTTTCTTTTTTACTAACGATTATCTAAAAGTATTATTACTAAAGAACCCTTTAAGATTTTACTCTTTTTTACTTCTAATCTTTTTAGTTTATAACAATAATTAAAATATCTTTTTATCTATTTTATTTTAAGAGGATCTAAATTAAAAAAATAAGGATTAATCTGTTAAATTGAATGAAATTTTTTCTTTTTAATTTTATTTATTATAAATTCTAAAGTTTATCTTACACATTTTATCTTTATAAATTATTATCTTTTAAATTTATTTTAAAAACTAAATATGTCAGGATTCAAAACCGGGATTCTTCGTGGCTCCTAAAAAGTAGGAGTTAAACGACATCCTAGAAAGGTTAGGACCAGGAAAAGAGTAATAAAATAATCATCAATCAGGATGAATCTCCCACCTCTAAAAAAAGCCTAAAAATATGGCTAAGAATATTATGCGCTCGGAAGTCTCGAATCTCACCACATAATAGTAAATAAGCTATGATTAGCTTATTAAAATGCTGATAGACCTCCAGGAAGGAGGTAAAAAATGTTGAAGAAAGACAATAAGAAGTTAATGTAAAACTTGAACTTGCAGAGGAAATAGAATCGAGACTCGTGACCTAAGAAAGAGACCTTAACGCATTTTGAAATATATCGCAAGACTAGAGTATTAATCTCAAAACTAACAATAGAAGCAGAAAGAACTGATTAGCAAATTAAAAAAATTGTCAAACATCCGATAGGGCTTCTTTGCCACCTCTTCAAAAGAAAAAAAGGAAGAGAGAAGCGAGATGTCATTCTTCTAACCTCACGTCTTTTCTTTAATTAGACAAACCTTTTTATCAGCAAAAAAACTAATAATAGACCTAACAACTTCCAAAGCCGGGCAAACGACAGAAACAAACTTGGGTAAACTCCAAACACGGAAGAGAGGCCTCGAAGGCAGTAGGAAATGGTATTGCGTGACTAGGAACGATCCTTTGGCTTTAACTCTGAGCAATTTGATGTAGCCGTAGTTTGCATTAAGGGTGGTGAACTTCAATGAAGAGGTTTAAAAGTTGAAATACTAGAACAAAAACTAATTTTCAAGCCACAAAGAAAAGAATTAAATGGTTGGGGATCGTATAGATGACTATGAATGCAAATGGATGCATTCTTCAGCATCCAACACCATTAGGATAAAAACACAACTTACCTGAGGGATTAAGTAGTGAAAAAAGAATAGGAAATTCAACTCCTAAAAGAATCAAGAATGGAATAGCTAAATACTGGATCGATCTCAATGATCGTCAAACCCTAAGCTTAACTTCAAATGAGACTAATTCATATCAAGAAAGATATGCTTTCGCTTCTAAAACCAATAAAAACTATATCGGAAGTGTAAGAAGTTTCAATGGAAACAATAGAATTTCTGATAAGCAAAAGCGAACAAAAGCAATTGGGCTGAACAAGATTTTTTGCACGAGAATGGAAGTACGAACAAGAGGAAGAAGATGGAGCAATAACCAAGTCCTAAGGGAATTATAACGTAAAACCTATTAAAAAAAACCCGCGGATGGGTACGTGTAATCTTTCTGTTGCCCCAAGTATTTTAACGAACAGCGAAAAGCTTGAAGCGCTGTACTTCTGAGAGGGTAAAACTCCTTATCAATGTTGAAACAATTTTATATAATAATAATTACAAAACCTAATATTTGTTGTTTTATCTAAACTTTATAGTATCAAATGATTTAATTTTAAAGTATGCGTTTTCTCCTCATTAATTCCAAAGATATTTATTTTACTCCAAAAGTTAGAAGCTTTTATATAAAAAAGGATATCGATAATACAAATGAAAAATTAAAATAATACTATTAAATAAACTATGAATTTCATTTAAACTTAATCATTCAATTCTAGTTGAGAAAAAAAGCTTTATCTGATACTGTGATAAATAAAATTTTAGTCAAATTTTCTTAATATAAAAAAAATTTAAGTGAAAAAATGAGCAAAAAATAACTTTTCGAACTTTATTAAACATCAGAGTAATTTTTTAATAGAATATGACAATTTGAAATAAAATAATTTAAAAGTATAGAAAAAATAGATTAATTTAATTTAATAGTGAAGAAACTTAATTTATTGGAAGATATTCGCTAGAATTAAATTAATTGGAGCTTAAATTTTAAGTAATATAATTACGATATTAATAAGTTATTATGACAAGAATTTAACAAATATAAGATAATATTTAATCTAAAAGAATATGATAAATATTATAAATAATACAATTTAATAATAAAATTATAACATAGAATAATGTATTGAAACAATTAAAAACTAAACATAAAATTTCACTTTTAAAAATATTTAGAATCTAATAATAAAAATTATAAATAAATATGCATAAACAATAAAAATAATAAGAAATGAAAATGCTATAGTAAATATAGTGTGAAAGAATTATATAAATTAAACTATTTGATTTATAATTATTATTAAAATAATAATATTTATTTCTATATATAATTTAAAATTATTTAAAACTATGCTTAAAATGTTTAAAAATAAAGAAAATTATTTTTTAAGGTATTTAATTATATTAAATAAGTTTAATTATATTTTTTAAATAAGGATACATAAATTTTATACTTTCTTTTATTTCTAATTATATCTTAAAATAATATTATAGTTTTATTAAATTTTTAATCATTTTACAAGTTAAATATTTTAAATTTGATATCTAAATTCTTTTTAATTTATAAAGATTTTGCTAAATTAAAGTTATATGAAAAATTAATTAAAACTATTTTTATAAATATAAAAAATATATTATTTTAATATATAATAAGAAATTAAATATTTTTATAATAGATAAAAAGAATCCATTCATTATATAAAATTATTTATTATATTTCTTTATTTACTTTATAATTTCTTGTTTAAATTTATTATCTATAAAATACATTTTTTTATAATGCAAAGGCTTTAAAATTCTAGTCTCACATTTTTTAATTTTTATATATATTTTGAAAGTATGATAACCACTTGCTATAATATAATTAGAAAGAAATTCTCTTCGATAAAAGTATAAATATTACTTATCAACTTGATAGAGTTTTTTAATTGATTACAAAATAGATTTTTATAATTAGTTTCGTCGAAAATGTTTAAAAAAATAAATGTTAATAGAAAGGGATATTTTAAACTAAAAATAAGAAGGGATATATACTCTATTGATATAATTTATTTTATAAATAAATAATATTTTCCTTATGTACCTATTTTAAGTAAAAAAATAGCCTTTTCCAGTCTATTAAACCTAGAATTTGAAACTTTGATTTTAATTATAATTAGTAGGAATTGCATTAATTATTAAATACTAATTATTACTAATTATTTTTCTATGAAATTTAATATATAAAAATAATAAATATAAGTAAATAAATTATAAATAGTATTATAATAATATTATTTTTCACTAATAATTAATAACTATAAATGAGTAAGTTTTTATAAAATTTATTTACCATGAAATATTTAAAATATTTAAATAATATTAAATTTTTAAATAAGCAAGAATAATATTCAAATTTATATAGTTTATATTTTATTAATACAAATTTATCAAAAACTTTAATTTATTTTTATTTATTTATTGTTCTTAGACAATCTTTAACTCTCCTTTTAATAAAAAATTGTTCTAATTTCATATTTTTTTATTTATAGGCATATTTGAATCAATAAAATTAAAAATAAATATGTTTTTAATTCAAAATTTTAATTAATTTATTGCTACTTTACTTAACATTTAAAGTTAGAATCTTAATATTGATATAAATTATATTATTTTTAAAACATTTAGCGGGATTCATATTAAGTTTAGAAAAAGAATAATAAAATAAAAAATTAAATAATTTTTTTACTTATTTATTCAAATATTGAATAGTTTCCATTTAAGAAAAAGTTAAAATTTGAGATTAGTAAAATAATTAGTACTTGTACCATATATTTATCCATAATCGATTGAAAAAATAGTAAAAAATAAACTATTTTTCGAATAGGCTGATTATAAAAATCTGAGATTTAGAGAATTTTTTAACATTTTTAAACATTTTTTAATTTTTTATATTTTGAAATTGAAAATTTCTAAGAATAATTATTTTTTTGTTGAATTTCTTATTTAAAAAGTCAATCTATCTAGATTTGTAAGATTTTTATTTATAATATTTATCTTAGACATAAATATTGTTAAATATAAAATTTTTAATTCTAATTTTTTAATTTTTTTAATTAATTAATTTATACTTTATTTTTTTCTTTTAGTAATATTTTTAAATAATTTAATAGAAATGTTAGTGTCAATTAAATAATTAGTAAATTTTATATTCTCTTTTTATAAAAAAATTTTAATTTCTTAAGTTTTCCTTATAATTTTAATTTAACTTTTAAAAATATTTTACTACATTTCTAAGTTAAAATCTAGATTACATAATTTATTATATGTTTTATCTAAACAATTAATAAAATATTTAAGATATTTATTTATAATATCATCTAGAATTATATATTTTCTTAATATTTTTTAAATTATATTAAATTAATTTTTTTTGCATTTACTTTGGTTTTTTATAAAATATTAATAGATTTTATATAAATTATTTAAAATTTTTATATAAACATAAAGAAAAATATTAATTTTCCTTATTTTAATTTAAAAATATTATTATTCATTAATAAGAAATGCAATCACAGCTTTATTAAATATTTTTTCTAGAGGATAAGAAAATTTCTTATTAGTCTCTAATTAAACCTATCTTTAACTAGTTAAAGTAATTAGAATATTTGCAAGTACAGTTAAAGTAAAAAAGTAATTTTCTTTTAAGTTTTTATGAATTAATATTACTAAAATGAATTAGTAAAGGAGGCTATAATATATTAAGTACTTGGTTTTAAGATAAATAGAGGATTTTAGATATATAAATAATTGGACTCTATAGAAGATTAGCTAGCTTTTCTTTATTTAATTATATAAAAGAATAATGTTTTCTTTTGACTATTTATTTTAGTACATATAATTACCTAAATGTTTTATAGAACTAGTATCATTTATAATTTAAATTTAATATATTCTTATACTCACTAAAATAAACTTAGATAAATTAAGACTAAATTATTTTACAAAATGTATCTTTTTATCAGTTTTCCAAACAAAAGTTAATTACAAAAGATATTTAATAAAAAAGGAATATATAAATATAATTTAAATTTAGGAAAAATTATAAATAATCTAAAAATCTAGCTTATTTTAATGACTCAGCTTCAAATAATTCTATAACTATCTATATCATCTTTTTAGGTTTAAATCTTTTGTAATAAGATTAATAAATGATGATGTGCTATAAAGCAAAACATAGAGAATTTTTGATTAGGAACAGAAAGATATAGAATAATAGTAGATTAATAAAATGTATTAAGGGTAAATAATAATCTGTTAGATTAGTTTTTAAATAGCTTATATTAGCTAATCTAATACTTATATTATCTAATACTACAAAGAAACATATTATGTTAAGTTTACTCTTTCTATTAATTCAGAAAATAATTATAGAAGATATTAAAATATGTTTTCTTACTTAAAAGCTGATAATTTTCTTAGTAACAAACAAGTTATTCTAAGAAAGAGAATATTAATGTGGTAACAATATAATATAGATTTAGTATAGAATAATAGAATTAAGTTTTTTATCTTTAAATAATCTAGAATAATTTAGGTATTATTAATTAGAAATGATAATTACAAAAATAACATAAATAATAAATATTAGTTTGCTATAAAAAGAGAAAGTTATCTAAATGTATTAATTATAACTAATCTAATATCTAAATTAAAGAGAAATTAATTAATAACTAATAAAGCTAAAAGGATAAAATATTAAGTATTTAATATACATAATTAAACATATTAAAGCTTATTTTAATAATAAAATTAAATATTACTATTTAATAATTGTAAGATAAAATTAGAGATACACCATTTATAGTTAGTTTAAATATTTACTTTCTACTACTTATATTTATTACATTTATATATTTTGCTTAGAATCAACATTAAAAGTAATAAATTATATTATTTTATTATTTTAAGAAAGATCTTTATAAATAAAAAGTTTTAATTAAATAGTAGTAAGAAAGTGGATAAATAAAAGAGTTTATCATATAAATTCTAAAAATAATTTGTTTTAAATAATTTGATGTTTTTTATATATATATTCAAACTAATTAATAAGAAGCTTGATTTATTTCATTTTTTTCAATTAGTAAAAAGCTTAAAAAAATAATTTTTTTGATTAAATGTAAGAGGATAATAATAATTAATAACAGTAGCTTTTAAAAAAATTGTAATATTTTAATTATTATTTAAAAGGGTCTATAAGAAATAAGGTTTTCTTATTAAGAGCCTTTTGATTTAAAGGCACAAATAAATAGTAACTAATAAATGCATATTAAAGTTATTATAATAAGGATATAATTCTTCGTTATAAAAACTTTTGATACAATAAATTATCCCTTTTATTTAAAAGTAAAAAGGATATAAAATAATTAAAATATTAAAAGTTTATACACTATTAGTTTAATATCTTGTCTCGTCTTAAGACAAAAATAGAAAAATCAATGTTTTAGAAATAAGATACTTATAAGTATGCTTAATAAATAATTTAATTGCTTAATTGTATTGAAATTAAATCAGTAAAATTTATTGAGTTATTTAAATTAAATAATTATTGAAGTAAGTTATAAAAATTAAAATGGAGAAAAAAGAAAATGCAATTTACTAAAAGTATTTTTTTAAGAAAACTCTTAAGAGCGAGAAAACACATACTAGGGAAAATATCTCTACTTTCATTTTAAGTATGAAATTCTGCCTAACTTATGCTACTAAAAGTTAATAAACAAGATTAGTTATGACCAAAGTAAAGGTATTATCTTTAATATTTTTTAGACTAAATCCTTACTGGTCACACTTCAGTTGTTAACTCGGTAGCCACATCAAGTGACATGAATTTAATTATATCAGGTTCAGGATATCCTGAAAATTCGATAAAGATCTGGAATTTCCAGACAGGTGCTCTCCAAAGAACTATAACAGGACATACTTCTAATATTTTATCGGTAGTAATCTCCCCAGACTCTAACTATATAGTATCGGATCTTATGACAAAAACCATAAAGATTTGAAATTTCCACAATGGTGATCTCCAAAGAACTTTGTCGGGACATACTGATTGAGTTTGATCGGTAGTAATCGCCTATGACTCTAGATATATTATATCAGGATCTCGTGATAAAAACTACAAAGATCTGGGATTTCTAGACTGGTCAGCTTTTTGCGAAATCTTACTGGGCATTCAGGTTCTGTTTTCTCGGTTAAAAGTGTCTAAGGATAATAGGTATATAATATCAGGTTCTTATGACAGAACAATTAAGATATGGGACTTCCTCTTCTGGTTAGTGTATTCGTACTCTTTAAGGTCATAAAGGTGGTGTATATAGTATTCAGTTAAGTGTTGATTCAAGTGTTATCTTTTCTGGTTCTTAT